>PVJH01005721.1:53470-109164 GCA_004026705.1 Nesogale talazaci | reverse complement strand
AAAAATAATAATAATATTTAAAAATAATAATAATTAAAATCATTTTATTGGGGATTCATACATCATTTTTCACAATACATAAATAAACTGTGCCAAGCACCTTCACATGTTCATTGCTGTCATCATGCTCCAAATATCTGCCTTTCCCCTTGAGCCCTTAATTCGCCTTTTCCATCCTTTCCCCTCTTCCCTTGCTCTCCCTTCCCCACCAGTCCTCAATACTTTATAAATTATTATTGTTCTGTCATATTTTACACTGCCCGACCTTTCCCTCAGCCCAGTCCTTTGATTGCCATTCTTCCAACTGGAGTTTATGTGTATATCCTTGCAGTTGGTTCCATCTCTCTACCCCACCTTCTCTCCCCCCATGCAGCAACCCCAATCTCACCACTGGCCCAAAGGGGCTCATCCGTCATGGTTTTCCCATATCTCCAGCACCCTTTTGTACTAGCTACCTTCTCCAGTCCATCTGGATTTGTAAGGCAGAGTTGGGACCATAATGGTTGGGGGGGGGGAGGGAGGAAGGCTTTAGGAACTAGAGGAAATTTGTATGCATCATCACTGCCCAGCTGCACCTTGACTGGTCTGTCTCCTCCCCGTGACTCCCCTGTAAAGGGGTGACCAATTACCCACCAGTGGGCCTTAGGTCCCTACCCTCCTCTCCCCCTCATTCATAATGATGTGATTCTTCTTCCTTGATGCTTGAGGCCTACTCTCTTTGGCCCCTCTTGATCACACAAGCTGGTGTGCTTCTTCCATGTGGACTTTGCTGTTTCTGGGCTGAACAGTGACTTGTTTATCTTCAAGTCTTTGAGACTCCAGACATTCAATCATTTGGTATCTGGGCACCATCATTTCTTCTACTCTGTTTGCCTCTGTATTCATTTGTCTTCAGCAATTGTCCCGGCCTGCGGGTCCATAATTCACAAGTCCTGGAAGGAGGAGCGGGAATTTGGGGGACAGGAGACATGAGAAATGGAGACAAGACAGTACTCTGATCAAGTCTCTTTTACTGAGTGGAAGGTTCCAACTTATATAGACCAGCAAAGGGGGAACAAGCTGCAGGTGTTTCCTGAGAAGCCTAATTGCAAAAACAACATATTCCTGTGTGTGGAAAGCCCCTGGTATTTTTGGCCAGCTCAGAATATCAACACCGCGCATAGCGGTACAAACTGCACCTGTGGCTGCAGAGTGGAACAGTACAGAGCTCAGGCAATAAAGATCAAGACAATGGCCGGGCCTCATGGCTCCAGACAGGCAAGGTTATGGCTGGGCCTCATGGCTCTGGACAAGCAATCATATCGGGAGTCAATTGGTCCATTGATTTTTATTTTTGTTCTTCGATGCCTGATACCTGATTGTTTCAGCACCTCATGCTTGCACGAGCAAGTGAGCTTCTTTTATGGTAAGCTTTGCTGCTCCTGAGCTAGATGACTGCTTGTTTATGTTCAAGCCTTTAAGACCCCAGATGCTATATCTTTTAATAGCTGGGCACCATCAGCTTTCTTCACCACTCTTGCTCACGCACCCACATGTCCTCAGTGGGAACCTTGGGGATGTGTGCACACAGTAATATGTGTTTTTCCCCCCCGTTTGATGTCTGTTGCCTAGATCTTTCACCACCTTGTTGCCACACTGGCTGTTATGCTTCTTCTGTGTGAGTGTGGTCTCTTCTCAGGTAAATGGTCTACTGTTTATCTTCTGGCTTTTAAGACTCCAGATGATATATCCTTTGATAGCTGGGCACCATCAGCTTTCTTCTCATTTGTTTATGTACCCATTTTATTTCAGTGATCATGTTAAGCCAGTGAGCCTCATGGAATACCTGATTCATAGAACAAAGTGTTCTTGCATTGAGGGAGCACCTGGGTGAAGGCCCAAGATCCACTTGATGCCCTAGTATTTGATCTATAGATATGTTCTTAAATTTATTCCCTCCTTATAACAGATAATTGTATTTGTGTGTGGCCATATCTATGTTTTGACCTCTGCAAGTGCCCTTTGCCTTCTAGATCTTTGCTCTATTTCCTTCCATCTTCCTCCTGTCCCACCATCACGCTCCACCTTCACTGGCGTATCAGTGCTTCCTCACAGATTCATTGTCCTTGCTTAATCCCTACAAGACCTTCCACACCCTCCTTTCCATAGATTCCAGACCATTTGTTTCTCCCCCAACCCCCACCCCCCATCCATATGCCTGTCCATGCCCCCTTATCCTCCCTCTCTCATGCCCCCCAGGAACCATTGGACCTGTCATTCTTTTCTCCTGACTCTGACCAGTAGTGCTCCCTTCTTGATTCGGTTTGATTTTTTGGGGGGGTCTGTCCACAATGCTTCCCCTCATGTGACTCCCTAAGTGTCCTTTGTCACTGTCTGCTTCAGTAGGGAGCCAGTGTGGCCCATCCTGTTGTTGACTGCCCAGTCCTACCTGTGACCCATTAAGTCCCCAGAGTGGTGTCGTCCTCTGAGCATCATATGCTGGCATGGGGACTGGACCAACTCTCTTCCTCTTCCTCCCTTCTTGTCTTTGTCCCTGTGGGTGTGGCATGCTGGCCCCTCCCCCAACCTGTTTTCTGCCATGCCCACTTATAGGGATTGGGTCAATCTGACTCTGGTTGCATCCGGCTCTGTAGCTCTCTCTTTTCTTGCACCCTTCCAGGCAACCACGCTGTCCTCATGACTAGGTGCTTCATGGTAGGAACTGCTCACCCACTCCAGTTTCTGTGGAGACAAGATCAGTATTCCACCCCCCTGGGTGGGTTAGTACCCCGTTTCCTCTGTTATCCTTTCACTTTTATACTCTCTTTTATCTCCCTATCCCCCCACCCCCTCATCCTTCTCCCATTACTGTGTTGCACACAGCATGTACTTCCCTGGGTTTATTCCTCCCTCCTCCCCTTACCCTACATCTTGGACCAACTGTTATGGTATAGGAGTCTTCTCTTTTATACCCACTATACTGTTTCTACTTACCTCAGGGGGCTTATGCAGTACTTATCTTTTTGTGATTGACTGACTTCACTTAGCATAACTTCCTCCAGTTCTTCCCACACAAAGATGTGCTTCATGTGTTTGTCAGGGTTATCGAGTGAGGCATAGTACTCCATTGTGTGTATGTGCCAGAGTTTGCAGATCCATTTATCTACTCATGGAAATTTAGATTGCTTCCAACTCTTTGCAACTGTAAGTTGTGCTGCAATAAACAATGATGTGCATACCACTGGCTGTGGTTTATTTCTTGCCTCTTCTGGGTATATACCCAATAATAGGATAGCTGGATCATAGGGTAGCTCAACTTCCATTTTCATTAAGTATTGCCAGACTGCTTTTCACAGCGGCTGTATATATCTACACGACCACCAGCAATGTAGAAGTGTTCCTATTTCACCACATCCCCTCCAACATTTGTTACACTCTGACTTCTGATCTGGGCTAGCCTCAAAGGTGTTACATGGTATCTCATTGTTGTTTTGCTCTGCATTTCTCTGATGGCTAATGAGCGGGAACATTTTCTCATATGTTTATTGGCCATATGGATCTCCTCCCTAGTGAAACTTCTTTTCAGTTCTTTTTCCCATTTCTTCAAAGGGTTATCTGTTTTCATCTTCTTGCACGAGATCAGGGTATTATAGATTTTTGTAATAAGCCCTTTGTCTGTTGTACCATTGCTGAAAATCCTCTCCCAGTCTGTGGGTTGCCTGGCTACCCACTTGATAAAGTCCTTTGATGCACACAAACGTTTTATTGTTAGTAAATCCCATTTGTCAATTTCAGGTTCCCCTGCATATGTACCCTGACCTACTGCAGTTAGCCTTTGTATTCCCTGGGTCAAGATTCTTAAATTTTCCCCAATTCTCTTGCTAATGGTTCTGATGGTTTGTGGTTTTACTTCCAGGTCCATGATCCATCTTGAGTTTGTTCTTGTGCATGGGGTGAGGTAGAGATCCTTTTTCATTTTTCTACATGTGGATTTCCATTGTCTCCAGCACCATTTAAACATTTTCTTTCTATTTGAATCCTGTTATAAGTTCCTCAGATACATACACACACACACACACATATATATATATATATATATATATATATGAATATATATATATATTCAGACGAGACTAGACCCCTGGAGAAGGTCACCATTCTTGGTGAAGTAGAAGGGCAGCATAAAAGAAGACTCTCCGTGAGATGGGTTGACACAGCGACTGCAGTAATAAATAGGGTTTACACATAGGAACAATTGTGAGGATGGTGCAGGACTAGGTTGTTTCTCATTCTATTGTACACAGGGTCAATGTGGATTGGAATCGATTTGATGGCAGCTGACAACATCAACAAAGTTGCTGTGTTAAGGGCGATGTGGCTAATTGAAAAGTTGGTCACTGGAACCCACTCATGGGTCTGCCTCTTTGGGAACAAGGTGAAGTTGTCTGCTTCTCAGAGATTGACAGCCTCATGGATATGATGGGGCAATTACATTCTGCCCCACAGACTCTCTCTGTACTGGAACCATTCTATGGCAGTAGGTAGAGTTTATATGGAAAAATAAGTGCCAATTAATAGCTAGCATAAGTAGTAACCGAAAGAATTGAGATGAAAATTTTATTAAGCTGGATATTAATACACAAAAACCAAGTCTGCTGCCATTGAGTCACTTCTGTCATAGTAGTGCAGCCAAGATAATAATAGAATCAACTGATATTGGTTAGGTATATAAAAATGAATCTTGAAAACAATATAGCATATCTCAAATTGCATACCTCAAGCAAGAAAGATAGAGATAAGTCAAATAAAAACTCTTCAAAATACTTAGGAGAAAGGTTCAAAATATCAAATAAATACTACTGGGCAACAACGAATTATGAAGAAAAATGGCAAAGATATTTAAATGATAAATGTATGACTTTAGTCCTAATGACATGAAAGATTTTGTTGTGTGTCCTCGTCTTCTTTTCTTCACAAGGATGGAAAGAAAATGCTAGATCTAAAATCTGAACTACACAAGTAAATCAAAAAGTTTTATTACAACAAAACATATTTTGGGGGCTGAGCCCTGGTGGTGTAAGTGGTTGAGTGCGGAACTGCAGTCTGCGGGCTTGGCGGTTCAAATCCGGCGGTGGCTGGGTAGCGCCCACGACCACCAGAGGCAGTGATGCCCACAAAACAAACAAACAAAAAAAAAACATATTTTTAAAATATCAAAATATGAAGCTATTGTGTTTTGATATAGCCCCCATCTAGGTCCACAGTTTTGAAGGCAGGGTTTCCATTGTTCAAGCCTTTCCTACAGTGATCTGGTGGATCCTTGTTCTGGAACAACTAATTGACCCCTGCTAGTAACACTATAGGCAGTAAAAACTATAGTCTCAGAAGACACTGTCCTAGTAACCCAAACTCTATATCCCTATATGATGTTGTGTAAATCTTTTAAACTCAGTTTTTTTTTCTGTTATAGTGTTAATTGCAGATAACATAGAGATGGCTCCTAATCCCAGCAATGATTGGGGGTTCTGCTCAGTGTGGGGAATAAGGAAATGGCAGAGGGTGGGGGTGGCTAGAATTACTCTTTGGTGTGTCAGTGTTTCTGCATGGATCCTTTTCCCTGGTCAAATCAAGAAATTAGCTCCTACTCAAAGAGTCCAAAAGATAAACCATTCCTTAGTACGTGAAGACCCCAGTTAATCCTCTTAAATTCTGGCCCCTGTTAAAGTGGGCTGATTCCAGCACAGGGCTGACTTACATTACAATGGTTTATGATTTAAGGTTTATGAGAGTCACAAATGGGTCAAACATTGGACTACTAATTGCTAGATGAGGTTGTCTGCTTCCATGCAAATGTACAGTCTCTGAGACATTGGAAGAAAGACCTCTACTCTGTCCTTTTGGGGCTTTGGGTCAAATTTGAGTATATGGAGCAAGAACTCTTTCCCAAGTAATTCTGCCTTCTTTGATTTACACCCTATCAAAAAGACATATTTTTCATCCTCTGAGGACTCAGACTGTCCTTTTATACATATATGTATGATGTCTTGAGTTTGGGAAACACAAAAAGAAGGAAAGGGCAGGCCTATAGAAAGGATGGGGTAAGGTTTCCCAAAGAGATAAGAATTCTTCAGGCTCCCCTTGTAAATGAATAGGTGCACTGGTGGAAAACAGGTGATTACCAAAAGTTTCCCACTCATTCCCTCACCAACTCAGTTTTCAACTACCTTACAAGGTCTTTATATTAAGGCCCAGTGGTTGTTCTGGGTCTGTTAAGAAACTCTACCAAGATTACCCTAGTGGAGACCCCTCAAAAACAGTTTCTTTAAACTTCTGCACTGGTTTTTCTGCCTTGAATTTAATGTTTCCTGCCAATCTCATTGGAGTCTGTTTGGATTAGACCTTTGTTATTATTATTATTATTATTATTATTATTATTATGTACTGTAAAAAACCTAAGATGATGTATCACTGTTAATAAATAACATCTTTAAACTGATTTTGTTTGGACTAAGTTCATGTTTGTACAAACTAGAATGCTTTAATACCATAAGACTGATCTAAATACTAATAAGCATATACTTATCAATATACTTCATCTTCCTATTTGGAAAGGATGAACCGCAGTGACAGAGCCTTTGGGGAAGTCAGTCTTCCTGTAGACAACTTATGACTTCTACAGGAACCATGCCCTAGAACAACCAGATCAGTCTCTTACGCTTTATACTGTTATGAACTTCTGTCAGTGATATTTTTGTGGTCATCTCTCCATTACCTGGATGGACTTGCATTGATATTGTTGCTGTTTTTGTTGCTAGGTGCTATGGAGTGGGCTCGGACTCATAATGACCTTGTGTATCACAAAACAAATAAAACACCGCCCTCTCTTACACCAGCCTCCTGATTGTGGTTGAGCCCCTGGTTGCAGCCACCTTGTCCATCCATCTCAGTGAGGATCGTACTCTTGTCCGTTGCCTCTCTCTTTACAACGCATGAGATCCTACTCCGGGGAATGGTCTCTCCTCATTATATGCCCATTTCTTATTATAATCAATAAAAGTGAATCACCATGAACATTAGTTATACATTGCTTTTTCTAATATATATATGCACATACATATATATTTTTCTGACAAATTTCTTAGAGATTAATTCATGTATTCAATAAATAAGTTAGTTGAAAATTTCAATTTGATCAAAAAGATACTTACTTTAATTGTAACTGGCCACTTTTTTGACGAGAGAAATTTTTCAACATTTGAAAATGACAACATAATTAAGTGCTATATATATATATACATACACACACACACACACATATATATATATATATATTTACTGTTGTATGGGGGGGGTCATCTTAAGTGATTGCAAATAGTGAAATTAGGACTCTGAGCTAGTCTCCTAATTTGTGAAGTCACTGTGAGCATGAAGTACTTGTTTTGGTGTATGTGTGCTTCTTTGTCTCTATGGGTCTATTACAGTCCCCGCAACAAGACTGAATAAACTATAATTATGAAAAGTGAACATTTCATTTTTGGGGAGGTGGGGCATCATTGCCCTCTGGTGGTCGTGGGAGCTACCCAGCCTTGCTCCCAGAGAGCTGCTGCTGGATTTGAACCGCCAAGCCAATGGGCTTCAGTCTCACACACAACCGCTACGCCACCGGGGCTCAGCCCAAACTTTGTATTTCTATGGCTCTTGTTCCAAGACTGGTTCAAATGATTGTTTTCCTCTGTTCTGGAGAGATGGTCAGAAAGCCATAAAAGTTATAAGCTTAGCAATTCTCATCTGTGAGGAACTTTCACTCTCCTACCTGCTCATGAAGTAAAACACCTGGTAAAGGAATACTACTGCTCGCATTGAAGAGCCCCATGGTGAACGAAAGGAAGGACGAAAAGGGGGTAAGTCAGGGGCCAAAGAAAACATCTGAGCATTTCCAGGAAGCCTAGCAGAACCGACTTGTTAGGAAGACCCTGACAAGCAAAGCTCCCCTAAACAAAGCACAAAGCAGATAAAAGCTCCCTGCCTTCCAGCCGTTCCTGGCTTGTGGAGACTCTAAAGGATGTGGTGGGTGTGCACCTGTGGATTCAGAGCCTCTACCTTCACGGCAGTAGAAGCCCACCTCTCTCCGGGCGGGGCTGGTGGACTTCTACTGCCGACCTTGAGGTGACCTGCCTTACTCAGCTTCACTGTGCCACCAGCACACGCAGGCAGTCACTACAAGTGTCCAAATCAGAAGGTGAAATCAACTAGAAAACTGGCATGGAAGGCAGTGATGCGGTCCTGAAAGATCCACACTTCTGATGATAAATTAAAAAATGAGGCTAAAGAAAGGAATAAACATGAATATTCTCGAAATGAAAGTCTTAGAAATGAGATCTTCAAAATGATGTTTAGGAAGATATTGAATAAATTAGTATACGATGCTGGATAATATGCATATGAGTAAATTTAAATTGTGATGTATTATATCATTTATGCTTATCCTCCATAAAGAATTCATTGAGATTCACCTCAGAATATCTAAATTTATTCATTTATTCAACATTAAATAAACATAATAGCTAGGTACCATTGCACTTTGTACAGAAGATAACATATAAATTCATATTTCTGACTTTTTCACATTGTGCGCTCTTGGGTCCATAAAATAAAAAGCATTATTGAAAACATTATTCTTGGTCTTTAAATTGTTATTGTTTAAGAATTTTCTGTAATGCCAGATTGCTCCTTTGCTTGATTCTTATCTAGACACCACTGGCTTTATTGTAGTTTTCAGTTTGTCTGTGTACTTGCTGCCATTTCCAGGTAGGGAGCTTCATCACGTGCAAACCTGAGATTCGTGAGACAATTAAGAGAGCTCTGAGAATCCCTTGGCATGCCAGTCCCTGGCTCCTGAGCTTTCTAACAGCTCTGTCTTCTTTTTCCATATTCCACGGTATTGTTTCACTTTTGTTTTGCCTGTGATGCCTAAGGTTTTGCAAATCGTTGATAAAGGAAATAAGAAGCACATGTATGTCCAAAGCACAAGAGAACAGGCAGTAGAAGAGACAGAACATAAATGGAAATGTGTCTCCCTTTACTCATTTAATATCATTAGTAAATTTTAAACTCCTAATAATAATATGGGTTGAGGTTGGAAGAGCAGGGGTACTGGGGATTGGATGAATTGATTCTTTTATTTAGGTGCCATCGAGGAAAATAAATCAGGCAATGATCCTACAATCTTGGCATGTAGACATACGTGGAATGACCTATCTGACTGAATTTTATTTTTGGAAAGGTGCTTTATCTCTTCATTGGATCTCAGTATCTAGCAGAAATGATGAGAAGAAAGTCAGGTTAGCATATTTATTTACTTGTAAGCAACTCAAATACTTCACATTTCATCCTGTGATTTATTAGCTGAGAAATCCTTTGTACATGAACTTGCCTGGGTCCAAAAATGTGAAGTTAAAAAGCATGGGTGTTTTGGTTCTAAACACAGTTAATCTGTGTGACCTAGTTTCTTTGCACTATTCATAGAAATATAGCAACTGTGAGCCCCTATTGTTACCAATCACTGCTCTTGGTTCTTTATTTTCTAAGAATATCTTCATAATTTGGGGTTATGTAGTATGCATCCCTGCTTTTTTATTGAGGTTTATTCCATTATTCCTATTTAAATGGACTGAGTCTTTTATTTCCTTCTGCTGGAGCCATAAAGGAAAAACTTACATGTGTTTTCTGCTAAAAAGGTAGGACATAGCCACACATTCCAGGCTTATCTCTTTCATGCATTTTCAAAGGATTTGGAAAACAGAATAACTCGTTCCAAGTGGAATTATTGCCAAGATTGGGGTAATACTTTAGGAGTATCAACATCCAGTTAGTAGGATGAAAATAATCTGACTAGATTGCTCACAGTGAAAGAGGATGCCATATATATGATTCTTCGCCTTTTATTTTTGGCATCGCTGCCCTCTGGTGGTCGAGGGAGCTACCCAGTGCTGCTCCTGAGAGCAGCCACAGGATTTGAACTGCCAAGCCTGCGGGCCTCAGTCCCGCACACAACCACTTACGACACCGGGGCTCTGAATCTTGGCTTTTAGAGCTCTTCTTGTCCATGTCTTGACTTCTGCTTCTGGTCAACTCTATGATTGTTCCTTATCTTTCCCTTTGATACTACTTTGCCCCACATCTGTCCACCGATGAGCAGATTCACTTCAAACCACAAACAAAAATGTGTGTGCTTATCCACACACCTGGCCGATACAGAAATCAATACTTGGAATGGCTTCCTGGCAACGGACTTATAAGAAAAATGCCAAAATTTAGCATTTCAAAATTGAGATGTGAGAAATAAGTTATGAAATGAAATAAACAATTTTGTAGATTAGAAATCTTCGAGTGCATTTTCATGATCCATTAAACTACCTCTTACCATATGTAACCATAGAGTGATAGTCCCTCACTAAGTACCTGAACCTTGCATGGGAGGTATAATCTCAGCATCCTTAGAAGGTTTCTCAGTGTCTGCCATGCATTCCCTGGGCATTCCCAGTAAGCTGATGATAAATGGGTGCATACATAGGTTGGGGATCTCCAGCTGATGAAGACTAAGAAGCAGCAGCAAATGGTCATGGTTAGAATAGTGGAACGAAAATACACTTAACAAATTGATGGCTCATCTGCCAAGTACAACATGGCAACACAGAGTTGGTCAGGTTATCGAAGTCACTATGTGTGTTATACTCATCATTCTAAGGGGCAAAGATGAACAGGGCCGCATGGGATCATACTCAAGGACAAAGTAAGAACAACATGAACCTCTAGGAAACCATTTACATGTGGGAAGCTGGGTGACATTAGCTAGAGCCCATGTACTTCTTGAGGGCTGAGCATCCAAAATAGACTCAGAGGGTGTACAAGTGGTCCCCAGCTATTGTATCTTTGGTCGTAGGATGATTTGGATGGGTCCAGAGAGACTCAGGCATGATCAGAGCTGGTTGGAGACTGGTTTGAGTGTAGGCCAAAGCAGCTGCTCAAGAGAAAGAATGGCCCCTGCCATATGACCATAGCCTCCCTCCAGGGATTTCTGTATGCAGTAGCTTTTTTCCCATGCCCCTTTTGCATTTTTAAGCTTACCTCAGTGGAATCATGTCCTTTTGCACTGGCTTGCTTCACTTAGAAAAATTTCCTCCCTTCTTCCCATGCGGCAATGTGCTTCCTGAATTCTCCACTACTTCTCAGCGATGCATACATAGTACTCCATTGTATGTATGTACCACAGACCAAAAGAAGGGCTACATATGGTAGCCAACTGAGGAGGAGGGAAGATGGTGATGTGTAGAGGGGGAATGGGTACTAACTCACCCAAGGGGAGTGTACTGTTTACATATCCACAGGGAAAGAGGGACCAAACTTCAACCCAGTGTTCCAGGGTGTGAATGCAGTGTCACAACATGGAGTGGGGAACCAGTGGAGGGGTCTGAGAGTCCAACCCCAAAATCAAGTACATGGACAGCCGCCTCTCCCCCCAGGGGAGTTTGCTTTGGAGGACAGCACTGAGACTGCAGCTCGGGGAGAGGGGCATGTCTGATCAGAACACACAAGAGCAAATGAAGGGGGAGGAAGAGAGAGGGGAGTGCATCCTGTCCCACCAAGCCTTGAAGATGATATCCCAGTCAGTACAGCCAATGCACACAGAGGACCATATGACTGGCTTCACTATGAAACACTGTGTCCCTCACTGACCCAAGGTCCTACCGGGACAGCAATGGAGAAGCAGGATTGAGAATATACCCAATCTGACATACCCAACACACCAAGGCAAAACACTAAGGTGTGCAGCAGTGCAACAGCGGGAGCAGAACATGGAGATCTCAAGGGAGTGCCAAGGATATACTTTGGGGCCAGAGTGTGGCACGCCATTGAACTGAAGGGGGGGATACTCCTGGAGGTCAACAAACAGATCTTGAACTATTTAAAGGTTTTTATCTTGTTATTATTATTTTTAAAATATTTATAATTTTTTCTGGACAATGAGTTTCCTGTTGTTGCTGTCATTGTTTTGTTTTCTTTGATCAATTCATCTTATGATATCTTTTTTGGTACATATTATTATTTCTGCAAGTCTATCTAGATAAGGTAGGTTAAATGAACAGTCTGGAGGAGAAAACAATGGGTCTGATGATTCCAGGGAGACATGGTGGAAGGGGAGGTAGGAGAAACAAGGTGGTGTTAACCAACCCAGGGATAAAGGAACAACAAGTGATCCAAAATCAGTGACAGGGTGGGTATGAAAGATCTGAAGGAGATTGATCAAGAGTAATGTAACAGAGAGAAATTTCTGAAACCAAAATGAAGGCTGAGCATGATAGTTGGGACAAAAGGAAAATAAAAGGAAATAGAGAAAATAACTTGGAGATAAAGGGCATTTACAGAGATCTAAATACAGCCATGTACATGGCTAAATATACTTATGTATGATGATGGGGAAAGATATCTGCATGAATATACATATAGAGTTAGTACTAAGACAGAAAATGGGCATTGGACCTCCACTCATGCACTTCCTCAATGCAAGAACAATTTGTTCTATTAAATTGACATTTCATAATGCTCACCTTCCTGACACAATCACTGAAGACAAAGGTGTGCATAAGCAAAAGTGGTGAAGAAATCTGATGGCATCAGCAATCAAAAGATATAGTGCCAGGGGTCTTAAAGGCTTGAAAGTAAACACGTGGCAATCTAGCTCAGAAGCAACAATGCCCACACAGAAGAAGCGTTGCAGGGAGGAGCTGAGTCAGTCAAGGAACAGTGTAACAACAAGGAAATATGCAACTTCCCTCTAGTTCTTAAATGCTTCCTCCCCCACACCATCATGATCCCAATTCTTCCCTGCAAATCAGGCTAGACCAGAGGATGTACACTGATACAGATAGGAACAGGAAATATAGGGAATTCAGGACAGATAATCCATTCAGGACCAATAGTGAGAGTGGTGATACCAAGAGAGTAGAGGGAAAATGGAGTAGAAATGGAGAACCAATTACAAAGAACCACATATAATCTCCTCCATGGGGTACAAACCACATGGAAGTGGGTAAAGGGAGACATTGGACAATATATGATATGACAATATAATAATAATTTATAAATTATCAAGGGTTCATGATGGAGGGGAAGAGGAAAGGGAGGGGAAATATGAGGAACTAATACCAAGGACTTAAGTAGAAAGAAAACGTTTCAAGAATGATGATGGCAACAGATGTACAAATGTGGTTTGCATACAACAGATGTATGTATTGATTGTGATAAAAGTTGTATATCTCCCAATAAAATGACGAGAGAGAGAGAGAGAGAGAGAGAGAGAGAGAGAGAGAGAGAGAGAAGTATCCATCCTGGGCTTCAAAACTGTGCCCAAACAGCATTTTAAGATATTTTAAGATAATGCCATTGCAGACAGTAAGTGTAATAAAAACAATGATATCTGGCCTGCAGTGATTTGGGGATCCTTGGGGGAGGGAGGGTGGAGAGAGGTTCTTATTTAATCACAGAATTACTAGGAATCAAGCAGAAGGTTAGTCCACTACAGTCTTTTCTGATTTTTATATATCACATTAGAGTGTCATACCTTCTGACCTATTTATTAGACCTGAATCAGACCACAAAATCAACACTCTTTGGAGGAAGGGAAATTAATTTATTCTTAAAGAAAAATGCCATACTTCATGGCTTGAATGTAAAACACTTTTCTGCATTTTTCCCAACTGCCTGGGCTAACAAGGCACAAGAAAAAGAGTAGCTGTTAAAATGTCAGGTACTTTAGAGAAGGGCCTCTGAGTCCTAGTTCCTGTAACGATTGGTAGATGAACAAAACTCTGCCTTCATGAAGGAAGGACTAAAGAAATGATCATACATGGACCGGTGGGATTGTATTTCTCCATCAGACATCCAAGGATGAATGATATGCCTGCTGGAATATTGGAGGAGCCTACCATTTTTTAGATTTGTAATATGTAGGGGAGATCCTTTCTGTGTATCTCATTATGTTCTCATGTGGCTAAATCATAAAAGCACATGTGAATAATACTAACTGCAAATGTGTGTCTCCTACTAGAGAAGAATGCACTGCCACTAGCCCCACCAGTTTCAAAGGTTTTGTCATTGCTCTGATAAACTGGAAACAGAGGAAGCAGTTAACATGCATCTAGAAATGTAATATTTCACTCGTGATTCCTGAGGCCAGTACATAAGGGTATTTAAAAGGAAGGGGATCTTTGTCAGTTGAAGGGACTGATTTTTACTTTCAAGAAAAAAAATAGAATTTCTGCAATACAAAGATGGCAGAGAGAAGGTATAAATGAAAATCAGGAAATTTATGGGGGAACTTCTGAATAAAATAGGGTCTAGTAGTAAATGTGAATGATAAAATAACATGAAAAGCTAAATTAAGCTGTTGTTCATGAGAATAGCAAATAACTTTAGCAAGAGTTGTGAATGAGTAGAAGAACACTCCAAGAAAGTTATACCATGTTTCAGAAGTGGTAGTTACATAATCTGATGTCAATTTGGGGCTTGAGAGGACGAAGAGTGAAAGGGTGGTGTCCAGTCAATCAGTTGGGTCTAGTCTGTCAATTAGGCCTCTGTGTGGAATTCTTATGAGAATTCTGGGAACTCCTGTACTTTCTCTCTTGAAGGTGAAAGACCCCTCCCTGATAAGACTCACTCCCTTGGAGATGCTCTACTGACAAGACACATTGTGCTGTGCTGATAAAGCCCATGCTCTTGAAGCTGAAGAAACCCTGTGGAGATCCCAGTCAGTGGTGAGATGCCTCTAACAACACTGGATCCAGAAACTCTCTACCCACTAGCATTCTGTGCTTGGTATCACTGCATGTGTTAATGAGTCTATAGAGGACTTTACAGGTCGGTATCGGACATATAGGCTAATATCAGACTTATGGAATAGATGTGGGATGGGTTGGGATGATTTCTAAATGTACAATTCTCCTTTATATAAAACTCTTTCTTATACACATATAATGTTCTATGGATTTGTTTCTCTAGTCCACCCAGATTAACTCACCAGTCCATTCCATATCAAGCCTATAACTCCCATGCTAACCCATATGTCTGATATTAATCTATAAAGTCCTCTTCAGACTCACGAAACACATGCAATGATGCTGAATGCAGGAAGATCCCTGGCCAGTGGGTGGAAAGTCTTGTGGATCCAATGGCATTGTAAGAATCTCAGCACTTGCAGGGGACCCCACATAGTTCCTTCACTGCTCAGGCCTACATTAGGGTAAAACCATATGGCTTCTCCTCAGAAATGTCTTGTGGGGAGTAAGCAGAGAGAGAATTTTTGTCTTCCACCTCCAAAAAGGAATTACAGGAATTTCCAGAATCCTCAGTGGAAGATGATGCCCACACAGAGGCCTCATTGGCAATGACCCCATTGACCAACTAGACTCCACCCCTTCACGCTTAATCCTCCCCAGTCCCAGGTTGACAACAGATTATGTCACTCCCACATCAATCACCCCTTCTTATTTTGGGAAATCTTCCATTACTTTTTGAATTGAAGGGACAAAGCCTAATGACTCATTTGAGAAGCTGTGGGGAAGTGATTCTCTATTGTACACTCTCAAAAATTGAGGAAGCATAATTGGCTCATAAGCAAATGCATGTTCTTACTCAAAACCCTGAATGTGAAGTTAGGAAAAAGGTCAAAGAGAAGATCAGAGTTAATATTGGATAGAAGAGAACCAAGTGTATCATTAGAATTGAAGTTATTCTTTCAGATATTTTCTAGCGATTTTATACTTCCTATTTCTTGCCTTTCCAAGATTTCCCTTTGATATTACTATCTAAATCTGATATTACAGATGCTAGTTTATTCTATGATTATCTTATAACTTCACAATGCAATTTTAACTGTCTAAAATAACTGGGGTCAGTTTGTGTAGCTTAAAACCAAGAATCTTTACTAATACACATTATGTATAATTGTTATTATAATATGCTGAAAGTATATATTGCAGATAAGAATATTCAATTCTGGGGAGTTTAAATAGCTTATTTTAGGTTATTTCACATTAGTGATAGGCAGAGGTTTTTAGTCCTTTTCTTTCTAATTCAATTTTCTCAACTTCAACCAATATGTGAAATTAATTCATAGGAGCTGAAAAAGTCTATCTATTTTCTTTGTCTAGGACACAGGAATCTGGGAGGAACTCTAGTAAATCATTCCTAAATTTCTTGTTAGCTTATAAATTTAAGTTGTCATGCCATATCATCATTATTTTTTATGCAATACCTGGGCTAGGAAATTAGGTTCAAAATGAGCATCTTCGAACAATTTTCTTGTCTGAAATGTTCTGTTTGTTTTGTAATGCTGCCTGCCCTTCCTCATTCAGAGACAATTTTATAAATACGGAGAACTAGAAGGAAATATTTCAGTACTTGCAAGCAAAATAAAGTATAAACATGATCAAGTCAAGTCAAAGAAAACAGTACCTCTTTCTGTCTCTAAAGCTTTCTCATATAACTTTTCTGATTTGAATCCATATGCTTAGATAGTTCTTTAAAGATACTGTTTAACCACTTCAAGTCAAATTCTGTAGATATATACATAAAACTTATATTAAAGAGCTTACAAAAGGGTGATGGAGATAGATCTGAAAACATATAATTCTTTGCAACATTTGTAAGTTATGCATAAAGTGTGCATAAAGGATAGGATATTATGGGCTGCGCCCCAGTGGCATAGTGGTTGTGTGCAGGACTGTGGCCCACAAGGCTGGAGGTTCAAATCCAGCAGCAGCTCTCCAGGAAGAAAGCTGGGCCTCCCACTCCCACCAGGAGGCAGTGATGCCCCTCCCCCACAAAAAGGTAGGATATTAAAAAGCCAGTGGAAAGAATGGTTTCAAGAAAGATTTTTATTTTTCAGAGGACACGGCAGTGGGGTTAATTATTGAGGAGTAAGGAAATAGCTAAACATAACATAATTCCTTATAGATGCAATGGGGAGAAAATACAAGGACATCCACCAAAAGTCTCATATTACAAGGGGACACAAATGGTAACCTTGTGTACCAAATATAATGTAAGATCTTGAGTAGAATCAGAGAAATGATAATTTGACATAAAAAAGTTAATGGAAAAAACAAAAATCAAACTCATTGTCATCCTGCCCCTGCAGACATCTGAGGCTATAACTCTTCGGAGTAGAAAGCCCTCTCTTTCTCCCAAGGACTGGCTAGTGGTTTTGAACCTCTGACCATGTTTTTAGCAGCCCAATTTATCCCACTACACCACTCGGGCTCCTCAAAGGGGAAACAGAGAGAGAAAAATGTGTAACATGTGGTAACTTGGCTCTACAGTGAGACAGTAGAGGTATAAAATGTACCCTGATTGTCATCCTTAGTCAGGTAAAAAGTATAGAAACAGAAATCTTAATATGGCTCAGGCCATGCGGTTTTCTGCTTTTGTAAAGATCCATATTTGGGAAACTTTATCTTCTATGGTGATTTGCTTTCAGAATATCCTAAGGGAAATTAGTTGGATACAGTCCATAATATTGAATGTGTTGGTGATTTTATGAAGCATCCATGTGCCTGTTTGTGTCACTGTGCATATATATATTCACACACATCCTTACAAATACTTAAACGTGTACATATGTGTGTATGCATGTTTGTGAATGTATACAGAACCTGGTGGCACAATGTTTACATGTTTGGCTGCTGACTGAGAAGTTTGTGGTTCAAACTCACTCAGAGAAGCCACAGGAGAGAGATTTGACCATCTGTTTCCATAGAGATTGTAAGGAACACTTTTGGAGAATTTCTAACCTGTAACGTGGTGTCAATATGCAAAGAACATCAACTCAGGGGTACTCAATGACAAAGCAATTACATATATACAAATCTGATGAGGGAAAATTGACTAGAGATAGCTAAGCATACAGATTTGGGGGTATATTCAGGACAAGTAATTTGAGGAAGAGAGCCTATTAAAAACGTTATCAGCAAATTCTGATGACTAACTCACTCCAAGAAAGAATTATTTCTGTCATTTGGTCACACATCTTTTCCCTACCCCCAACCAAGTCTTAAATTTCATTTAAGTATTATAATATGCTAAAAATAGCTTTAAACTTGATGGGCTGAGTGTAGACAAAATTAAATTGTAAGATAATGCTCTGTTCTTTATCAGCTCTAGAGAATTCTAACAGTATGTTGGGATAACTTCTTAAGATAAGTAAAATTAGTAACATATATGCATAAATATATGAATTTATATCAAGAAAATATTTGGCTCATATAAATATAGAAGTGGATACATCCTCTCCTGTTCAGATTCTTTGTGTTAGAATTTGCATCAGGCAAATTCTTTTGGGTTGGGTAGGTGGTGGTGGTGGTGGTGGGTGGATGATGAACCAACAAGGAGAAAGACCAACCAGGCTGCAGAAAGATCACAGGCTGGTGGATGAACAGGCTGGTAAATACAAGGTCAGAAGGTGAGGATTGTAGCTGAAGAGTTCAAATTATCCAAGGTTGGCAGGCCAAATGGTAGGCGCTGATGGCTCCTAGGCTCAACAGGCAATGTGGTGGTTCCTTGGCTCAGAGCTAATGAGCCAGGTGCAGGATCCAGATCAAGCAAGATGCCAACTAGCTTAGCCTCAATGAAAAGTTATATGAGAAATAGACCACACCTCAGAAGGAAATTTCCCTTCAAATTCATTAGGAATGTGATCAGAGTAAGGAGGCAGCACTCCAGCCCAATTGTCTTACGATTGCTTATTTTCTCATAGCAGATAAGGGAGATATCAAGGGGGATACTGCCAAACTCTCGAGAATCCTAGGGTAGTTGAGTTGAAACATCTATCTGTGATGAAATTAACAACCACAAAAGTCAGGAGTATTTCTAGCAGTAGAATTCTGGACTCAACTCCCACTGTGTATCTTTCTAACTCATTAATTTAGTAACATCTTAAAATCAGCCATGAGAATTTACACAACAGAAATCAGTAAATTCCCCAAATAAGGTCTTTATAATTAGTGCTTTTGTTTGTTTTCCTCAGAGAAGCCAGCTATTAAACATTTTCCAACCCACTCCTGATTTTACCTCATGGAGAGGTAATTTTCAAACACAATTTGTCAACTCTGACTTCGAAAGAGCCAGAAAAACAATATAAGGAGACTCCTGAAAGACCACAGCCACCAAGAAGGAAAATAATGAAGGAGAAGTCATTGGGGACTTCAGTTTTCATTCTGATACCAATTCACTGTCTAAATTTGGATCAATCACTTGTCATCTTTGTGTCTGAGTGCTTTTTCACCTGTCAAAGGGAATAATGATTTACCCAGAAGAATACATGTTAAAAGGTAAGTGATTATTTTGAGAAGTTTGATGTGCTATGCACATGTGAGATATTATTAGTACTTCAAAGTTTGAGCATCAACAAAGTACATTCAGATTTCAAAGATTCTATCTAGCCTGTGACTCTACTTGACTTCACCTGACTTCCCCAATCTCTTTGGGTCTACAGATTTACATGGCTTCCCTCTACATTGGAAGGGTGATATGATTAACCCTCCTATTTCTTCACATGTAGTGAGCATCTCTGCAATGGTACAAAGTGATTAGTTTGTTAGCAACAGAAAATATGAGGGAATTCAAATAACCTGAAAGAATTATAATGACAACAGTGGAATCCATTGAGACTATACTGTACAATGTGAATTGGAATGCGCTTCCATGAGTGATTTTTCTAGTTCAATCCTTTGGAGACAACTCAGAGAAATCATTTTAGCTGTAGGACTAAATTGCAAGGTCTTATGTACTCCCATGTTATGTCCGCCCAAAGTGCTACACTCTGTCTTTAGAACAAAATTGAAGCTGTATTTCTATTGGTGATCATCTAAACTGTCTACTTCGTTTTCCCCACCTTACAAAAAGCCAGATGAACTCCTCAGTCCCCACCTTCTACATGAATTTATTCCATGGAATGAGTGTTCCAATATTTTTCCTAACTTGAAGAGACAGTACAATTTGAACATCAGATAGCAGTATCTAGGTGAGTCTAGGTCCCTGAAGAATGCAGATACTTTGATAATGAAAAACAAAATCTATCCTTTAGTCCCTCTCACAATGTGGGGGACGGATTATTTCTAGAGTCATTCCTTTAAGAATTCTGATCAGTGGATACCAGTCTATGTGTCGGACAACACTCCCTATTTAGTGCTTTCACATGTCCAATACACAGTTGGCCAAGTACATGATGAGATTCAAAAACATATGCAGCATATTCCATATATACAGGCTGGAATGATGTATATATAGAAGAACTTTTTTGGAGAGCTAATTTATGTGTACTCTATTTGAAGACACTTGTTTCTTAGAAGGTTTTCCCCTTTTTCCCTGACGGATGTCTAATTAGTATGCTTTAAATTTAGAAAGCATGAATTAATTGCTGGGGAACATTTCTTTAGAGAATTGGTACTCAAGAAATTCCCTTGAAATAATACTTCTAGATGAATTGTGAATATGCACTCAGTCTGCCCCGTTGCTCGTTGTTCAGAAGCAGGAAGGCAGAGGATTGTTTTGTTATTAATTCCCCATTTAGCAATTACAATAATAATGTAGAGGAACAAAAGCTGCTCAATATAGGAAAGCTTATAGGAATCTTTTTTCATGATGTGTCTCAAATGCTTCAAATGGTCTAAGAAAATGACTCGAGGTCTTCAACATTTTCAAAACACCAGTGACTGCTTCCTGAAGCCTGGATCCCAAGTCACTTGATAGCAGTGGTTAAGTGTAGTGTTGCCACCAACTTATTTGTAGACTATTGGTATCTCAATGAGTCTATGAGAAACATGATTTTTATAAATGTGTCTTTGTGGATTTAACAATTCTTCTGTTATCCACAAATTTATCAGTCACCAGATCACTTCCTGTCTCAAGGTGGCATTTTATGTTCTGGAGATACTGAGATACGATAGTCTATTCTTGCAACTTTTCTGGGCAGTTAGACTTTAAGTAGAAAACCACAGAGATAAACATATGAATGGGGATGTGAAGTACACTGATCTCTAATATGAATGGGAAAAAAATCTTGATTTTGTTTATAGCTTTTCTGATTTTTACCTGCGTCTCCTGCTCACTTACTTCCAGTGGGAAGGATTGGTTGGAGGAGGAATTAGTGATTAAAGTAGGTAAAAACTTATTCTAATTAACACTCACCCACCCAGAGCCCCTGAAGCCAGACCAGAAAATTGGGAGGTAAGGTGAAAATTTGGGAGGTAAAGTCCTAAAATTAGAATTAGGATAATTAGGTCTGTCCAGAACCCCATTTTTTTTTGTAATTTCTACCACAAAGTCAACCAAGAATGCACTAAATCACCTTAGGTTCTACACTCTGGGTTTGTGGATTCCAGCAAAACAGCTACTTCTGCCCTTTTGCATTGAGTGGCGATTTCACCAGAATAACTCCCTAAAGGGGACATAATCTCAGACATGATGAGAACCTCTGATCTAATCACAGCACCCTACAGCAGAGCTTCCCTCACTGTTAACTGACTTGAGCTTACAATCTGGGAAGTGGGGCCAATGGGAAACCATAATTTGGAGTAGAAAAACAAAAGCAGGAATATACCTGAGTCAGAGCACAGTGTGACAGAAGATAAGTAGATAGCTATAGTCCAGATGGAAAATTCCATTCCAGTTGGCCACAAGGAAAAGAAATTTATTGATAACCTGGATCTCCCCATTTGGGGGTCAGCATGATACCCCCCCAAATCAAAGCACCTTATAGGTCCAAAGTAATGAAATATATTTTCTGGGTAAAAATAGCAAATCTCAGGCTCATTGATTAACCCCCTAGGAAGCCTATAGACTGAGTCTCTTAACATACATTAGCATAATGAGGGAATCCATGCTAAGTAATGCCACAACTTAGCTACAGTGCCTGGAGGTTTTCAACATAACAATGACCCTGCCCCTAACTGAGCAGAGTAAGAACCAGGAGTCAGGGAGCCAATTTAATCTAATTTTATTTTATCTGGTGCAGAGGTGGGGATGGGGGTGGACACAAAAACCCACCTGTGACCTAGTACAGCATACGCAGTGTAGATAGTTTAACAAGCCCAGATCCACTCTCACTGAGTTGACACATTGCTGGGGAGACCCTACATGTCCAGGGGCTTGACATGGGGCCCTAAACAAGGCTGAGGAAACACCCTATCCGCAAGCCCTGCTGTAATGTTACTTACAGCACAAGCCAGGCATACCAATGAATCCAGCAATCACTATCATGGTAGAAAATGACACCTTTTAATTTCTTTCTTTTCTCTCTTTTTGCTCTCTTCTCCTATCTTTCTGCTTTTTTGTTTCTTTCCTCTCCTCTTTTCTTCCACATGCCAATGCTGATTTCCAGCCCTCTACTATCTGCCTAGGGCAGTTCTGCCCACCAAGAGGGGAGAGTTTCAGTCTGACCCCTGTGACAGTGCTGCACATGGCATGAAGGCATGCAACACATGGTATAGCATGGGGTCCAGCTATCTATTTTTTTAAAAAAATTTTCCCCTTTATTTTATTCCTCTTTCACTAGTTCTTTTCTCCTCTTCAATCCCTCTCTTTCCTGCCATAGTCTCAGAATATCCAGCTATCCTTTCTTGTATTTTCTTTTTTTGATGATCTTTACTTTTGCTTAGTCTTTGCAATTTTTGTGTGTGTGAATGGTGTTAGATTGCTTGGCATTTTTGCTCCTGTCTTTGTTTTCGTCTTTCTCTTTTTCTTCTCCTCTCTCTCTCTTACCTTTAACAAGTTATTGTAAGTATCCAGGTCACTCCTCTGTGCCCAGGGCAAAATCCGAAAGCCCAGTTGGGGGATTTTCTGCCCACATTTGTTGGCTTTACACAGAGCTAGAGAAATCATGCCAGCCCTCCTATATACCATAATTGTCTGGGGGCTCTCTCTTTCAAACTGCTGGGGGAACTTCAGCCTAAACTCCGAGACCCTACAAGTGACTGAGGGAACTTCAGCCTAAAGCCTGAGGCCCTACAAGTGACTGGTGAAATTCCTGTCCACCACCAGTAGTGTTCCACACTTCCGTAGGAACAATCGTCCAACCTTCACAGCAATTCTTCTGACTAAGGTAATTATGCTTACCAGCTACAGTGCTGGCACCAAGGTGGGTACACCCACATGCCCTCCTCGGCACTCCAGTTACACAAGAAAACCCCACACAACACCCAAGGTGCTCCAAGCATCATGAGACAAACCACTATGGTTTACATAGAGGTCAGCTAGTGAAAAGCCCACAACAAGATGATCTGCACCCACTGAAAGGGCTATCCAATTTACACTCCACATAACAGAATACTGGTTGGCTAGGGTAAGAGTGAAACCACAGGAAGTTACAGTGGTAGCCTGAATTCCCATTACAGGTATCTGTAGGTAGTTTGTAAAAGCACTCATATGAGTACCTCAAGAGAGAACCCAGTCAGTATTCTTTGACTCAGAAAGATGACTCCAGGCTCCCTTAAGACAACACATAAACAGAAACCAACTCTTACAACCTCAAAAAACAGTAGGAGAAACAGAAGTCAATGCTGAAAGAAGTCATGACTCCTATGATGTGAATAGGAAAACAAAACAGATATTGACAGCTGCAGAAAGAAAATGTCAGAGTGCTGCTTGGAGTCATATAAGACATAGGGGAAGCAGTACAGAAATGGATGAAATGATAGAGGACATAAAGGCAACACACTAAAGGGAAATACAAGACTTAAGGAATGAAATAACAAATCCAGTGGCAAATAGACAGACTTTGCTAACAGAACTGAAGAGGAAGAGAATCTCACTAGTGACCTAGAGGATAACCAAACAGACTTCAACAAATGATAAAGGCAGTCAAATAAAACAATCAGAGAAGCTTGAGAAAGCCTGAGAACCATGACTAATACATGAAGAGGAACAGTATTAGAATAACTGGACTACCAGAACGAGACAAAACAAAGAAGTCAACAGTGAAAATAGCTAGGGAATTGTTAGAGCAAACTTTCCCAGCTTAATAAATGAAAATCAGGCAACCATTCAGGAGGCTAAAAGAACACCAGCCAGTCTGAAACACAAGAAGGAATCACCAAGACACATACTAGTTAGATTATCCAACTTTGAAGAAAAGGAGATCATAAGAGCAGCTAGGGAAAAGCAAACAGTCAACATCAACACTCATAGAGTGCAAATAAGAGACTATCATATAAACAACTCCATTCATAGGGAGACAAAGAGAAAATAGATCCCAAGATAGCATTGGCTTGATTGTGGAGGGAAAGTAAATGAAACACACACACACACACACACACACCAACAACAAAAGCAGGCAAGAAGGGTAGCTAGGAAAATACCCCAAATAAAATGCCTAAGATGACATCAAAGAGTCCACAGATGGATATAATAACACTGAACTTGACTTGAACTCAGGTATTAAAAGGCAGAGGCTAAAAGATTGACTGAGGAAATATAATTAATCCATCTGCTGCCCACAGGAAACTCATTTTAAGCTGGCAGACAAAAACAATTTGAGAATTAAAGGCTGGAGAAAAATATACAAAGCAAATGGCAATGACAAAAAAAAACAGGTGTAGCTATCTTAATTTCTGACAAAATTGATCTGAAGGTATAGGCCATTACCAGAGACACCAGAGACAAGCAGAGGCACTATATAATGCTCAAGGGAACACTAGACCGAGAACCAGTGAGTACAATAAATATATTTGTGCCCAATGAGAGACCCACAAAATTTGTAAATCAAACTGTCTACAAGATGAAAAAAGAAAGCACAGGCTCAACAATTATATTTGATGACTTTTGTAAACCACTCCCTGAGAAACAGAGTTCACTGGAAAAGAAACTCAATGAAGAGGCTATACTATAATTGGACAATGTGACTTGATATTTTCAGAGCTTTGTACTGAAATGAAAAAAAAATCACATTCTTTTCATATCCACATGGCACATGTTCAAACATAGACCACGTGCTAGGGCACAAGTCAAACTTGAGTAAATTCAGGAGCATAGAGCTTATACAGACGCCTTTCTCTGATCACTGTGCCATAAGGCTATGAATCAACAAAAGGCTGGTGAAGAAAACAGGAATGAACGATTGGAGGATGAATAATTCTCTACTGCAATAGGAGTGGGTATTGACCCAGATTGGAAATAAAATCAGGAAATTTCTTGAAACCATTGAGAATGAAAATATGATGTACCAAAAACTTTGGGATACAACAAAGACATTTACCAGAGGAAGGATGACAGTAATAAATGCACACATGAAAAAATAAGAGACTTGTGATTGATAATGTTTGCACAAAACTTACACCAATTATAGCAGAATCAAAAGAATAATCCTACTAATAGCAAAGGGTTAGAAATAATAAAAATCAGAGACGAGATACAGGAGAGGGAAAATAAGAAAACTGGAAAAAAAATAATGCAGCTAAAAGTTGGTTCTTCGAAAGGATGAACAGAATTGATAGACCAATGGCAAACCTAACCAAAGAAATGAAGGAACAGATGTCAATGGCAAGGATGAGGGATGAAACACAGGACATTATAATGAACTCTAATGAAGTCAAAAGGATTATCACACAGAACTATGAAGGTCTGTGTTCTAACAAATTCAATGACTTGGAAGACATGGACAAATATTTGGAAAAGCAATCCCTCCCTAGACTATCCCACATGGATGTCAAGGACATCAAATATCTAACTTCAATAAATAGTGTTGGAAAAAAGTGGATATCTATCTGCAAAAAAAAAAAAAAAAAAGGAGCAAGACTCTGACCTCACTCCATGCAGCAGAATAAACTGAAGGTGGGTCACAGACTTTGAAGAACAAACTCAAACAATTAGGGCCATTAGTGAGGGAGTTTGGACAATCCTGAGAACCTTGGCACAGGGAATACAGAAGCTGTCAAAAATACAGAAGGATACAAATAGAGGAGTCACAGATTGACAAGAGGGATACACTGTAGATAATCACCTGTATACAGCGAAATAATTCGCTAACAGAGTAATAAGAAAGTCCACCAACTGTGAAAATGTCTTTAGCAAGGACATATCAAAAAAAGACTTTATTACTAAAATCTAAAGTATTACTACGATACTTTCAAGCTCACATTAAAAGAAAAACTAACTGCCCACTGAGGAGGTGGGAAAAGACCTGAACCGAAGTTTCACAGGGGAAGAATTCCGAATAGCCAATAAACATGACAAAATGTTCCCAATCATTAGCCATAAGAGAGATGGAAATTAAAACAATGAGATACTACCTAACACACTCAAAGATAACTCAATTCAAAAATTCAGAAAGCAACAAGTGCTAGAGGGGCTGTTCATTGAGGCACAGTTTACAATTGCAAGGAGTTGGAAAGAGTCTAAATTTCCATGAACAGGTGAATGGATTAAAATATGTGATACATATATACAGTGGAATACTATGCATTGCTAAAGAGCAGTGGTGAATGCATGAAGCGTTTTGCCAGATAGGAAGAACTGGAGGAAATCATGCTAAGTGAAATAAGCCAAGCACAAAAGAAAAATTACAGCATGAGTCTGCTGACGTAAGTTTAAAAAAAATGTGAAAGGGCATAGGGAAAAATCTACTGTGTAAAAAATCCCTGGGATGATGTCCAGGTAGTATGGCAGGGTCAGACCAAATCCAGGGCTTCATATGGTAGACAAGTAAAAAGGAGAGAGGGGTCATAGCCATATGTGACAGTGGGACAGGACACTAACCCACCCAAGGGAAGAGTATTGCTTATATGTCCACAGGGAATGAGGGACCTGTTCTTGGATATGAATACAATGTGATGGCATGGAGCAGCAAGCCAGTGGAAGTGTCTGGGGGTCTGGCCCCAATCCCAAGTAGGTGGACAGCTGCCCCTCATCCCAGAAGAATTTACTTTAGAGGACAGCACTGAAGCTGCAGCTTGAGGAGAGAGACACATCTGACCAGAAGACACTGGAGCAAATGAAGGGTCTGAGAGTGAATAACAAGGGAATAACAAATAATCCAAAATCTGGGGCAGGGAGGGTGGGAGAGGCCTAGTATGGATGGATCAAAGGCAATGTAACCAAGAGAAATACCTGCAACCCAAATGAAGAAGAGAGGGTGCAACACATCCTGGCAGCACACCAAGCCTTGAGGACAATCTCCTCTCACAACAGCCAACACACAGAGGGCACCATATGACTAGCTTCACAATGAGACATGGCATCCCTCGATGACCCATGATCCTAAAGGGGACAGCACTGGAAGCACACTGTTGGGATTGTACCCGATCTGACCCCAGCACACTGAGGCCAAACTGTCAGGGTGTGCAGCAAACCAACGGAGGGAACAGAGCATGAAAATTCCAAGTGAGTGCCAAGGATAGACTGGGGCCGGGGTGTGGAGCCCCATGGACTCAACTGGAGAACACTCCAAGAGGTCAAGAAATAAACCTTGAACTATTTACAGGTTATCCTTTATTATTATTTTTTATTTTAAATTTATTTATATATCTTTTCTGGACGTTGTTTTTTTTTTTCTTGCTTTCGCTTTGTTTTCTTTTTTATTGGGGGGGAGGTATCACTGCCTTCTGGTGGTCGTGGGAGTTGCCCAGCCTTGTTCCTGGAAAGCTGCTGCTAGATTTGAACCACCAAGCCCATGGGCCGCAGTCCTGCACTCAACCACTACGCCACCAAGGCTCAGCCCCTCATTTTGTTTTTTTTTCTGTCTCTTTGTCTTGTTATGTCTTATATTTTTGTGTATATTATTATTTCTGCAAGTCTATCTAGATAAGATAAGCTAGATGATCATCTTGGAGGAGAAAAAAACGGGACTGATTATTCCAGGGATTTTGAGAGAGGGGGAGATTGCGGAAAGTGGTTTTGACCAACTCAGGAACAAGGGAATGACGAGTGACCCAAAATCAGTGGCAAGGAGGGTGTGAAAGGTCTGGTATGGACTGATCAAAGGCAATGTAACTGAGAGAAATAACTGAAACCCAAGTGAAGGCTGAGCATGATAGTGGGACAAAATGAAAGTAAAAAGAAATAGAGGAAAGGCATGGGCGGCAAAGGGCATTTATGGAGGTCTAAATACAGGCATGTGCATAGGTAAATATATTTTTATATGATGATGGGGAAATAGATCTATGTGAATCTATTTATAGGTTTAGTATTAAAGCAGCAGATGGACATTGAACCTCGAT
This sequence comes from Nesogale talazaci, assembly GCA_004026705.1. Taxonomy (NCBI): domain Eukaryota; kingdom Metazoa; phylum Chordata; class Mammalia; order Afrosoricida; family Tenrecidae; genus Nesogale; species Nesogale talazaci. The sequence continues at coordinate 80,920 of PVJH01005721.1, read as the reverse complement.
TCAAGTACTTCCTCAATGTAAGGACACTTTGTTCTCTTAAATTCGCATTCTATGCTGCTTACCTTCCTGACATGAAGACAAAAGTGTGCATAAGCAAAAGTGGTGAAGAAAGCTGATGGTGCCCAGCTATCAAAAGCTATAGTGTCTAGGGTCATAAAGGCTTGAAGGTAAACAATGAGCCATCTAACTGAGAAGCAGAAGAGCCCACATCGAAGAAGCACACCAGGCTGTAGGACCACGAGATGTTGAAGGGATCAGGTATCGGGCATAAAAGAATTAAAAATTATATCGTTGTAAATGAGGGAAAGGACAAGTTGGGGACCCAAAGCCCATGTGTAGATAGCAGAAAAAAGAGTCTTGGGGAGGAGATAGCAATGATGAAACATACAACTTTCCTCTAGTTCTTCAATGTTTTCTCTTTCCCATTATCAAGTTTCCAATGCTACCTTACAAATCTGGCTAGACCAGAGGATGTAGTCTGGTACAGAAAGAAATGGGAAACAGAGAATCCAGGACAGATGATCCCATCATGACCAGTGGTGAGATATTGTAAGGGTAGAGAGAAGGAGGGGTAGAAAGCGGGAAGTGATTATAAAGATCTACCACTTAGATCTACCACTGAGGTAAGGACAACAGGGAATTGGGTTAAGGGAGACATTGGGTAGTGTAAGATGTGACAAAGTAATAATAATTTCTAAATTATCAAGGGTTCATGAGGGATGGGAGAGTGGGGAGAAGAATGAGGAGCTGATGCCAAGGGCTTAAATAGAACACAAATGTTTTCAGAATGATGAGGGTAACAAATGTACAAATGTGCTGCTTCACATACAATGGATGGATCTATGGATTGTAGTAAAAGTTGTATGAAGCCCCAATAAAATGATTTTTTAAAAAAGATAATCGGGTTTCCCAGGGAACTTTTTGGGACCCCTTTGCCATATGTTCTCTTGGATAAAATCTTCATTCTCTCAAATGGCATCTCCTCATTCCCTCCCCCAAGAGAAAATGAAGGTGCGACGGAGTTAATGATGATGCGGGCAGATTCATATTCATGAGAGGTGGATTGAGGTGCTTCATGGGTTTGTGTCCTCAGTTGTTGTTTAACCTATCGTCAATCTTTTTTGCTTTCAGATGCTGAAGTTTGGGCTGGTGAATCCAAGTTCTATTCTTGTATCAGGTTAAAGTTCCAGGGGGGGAAAAATCACCATATTCCCATTTTCTGATGTGGCCTTTTCTCAGTTCTCCCTGGCTGCCTCCCTCTGACCCTAGTTCCTTCATCTAATTCTTTGACCTCTTCTAAGGCGGCACCTTCATGCCACAGACCAGATTCCAGAAGAAGCCAGCTCTCTTTCAATGACATGCTCAGGCCACAGAGGAAATAAAAACAGCTGTGGAAGTAAATGTCAAGAATCCTCTCTGTTTAGCTGTGGCAGGCTGTCAGATTTACTTGGTTGCAATGTCTCCTTAGTTTCGCATGTCACAGCCTCCCCCTACAGGAACAGGCAGGCAGCAAGAACAAGCCCTCAACTGACACCTAAAGCTTTGCTATTCTTTCCCCAACCCTCGGAACTGGGAACGTGCAAGCTCTTTCTGAATTTCTTCTCTTGAGATCCCTCTACAGATCCACAGTGGTAGAGTGGCCAGAGGAGGAAGACAGGTACTGTGGAAAGACCTGAGTCCATCCCTTTTTGTAGTAATAAGGGATTTCCTTTCAAAATAAATCAAATAAACAAGCAAGTGAAACCTCTTGTCTACTTTACTTTCTTGCATATCATAAAAAGAGCATCATCGTGATTATTTCCCTTCCGAGATAGCACATACTTCATCTGATATTAAATCTCCCACAAAATCCTGGGATGTGATGTGGTCACTACTCACTACCTTGAATAACCAAAATAAGAAATTGTATCAAAAGAGACCACTCTTCAAAAACACTCATATAGTGACAGTTCTTATAAATGTGTGTGTGTGTTTGTGTGTGTGATAGTATGAGTTCAGGGAAAACAGATAGGATGTCAATGTCAGACAGGATAAAAAAGGTCTGGGAGGAGTTTTTAGGCTAACACCCGAAGGATCAGAATGAATTAACCAGGACAAGAAATCTTGGATGTTTCCCTCCCTTTTTGAATTAACTAAAAATAGACTTGGTTGTAGAACACTTACTCTAATGTTATACCTGCCACGAAGCAGTTCCCTCAATATGCTTAGTCATGTTCACTTGGACAAACCATCTCATTGCTTCAAGGGAAATCTTTCTCTGGTACATGGTGATTTCTGCCTGGTAATTCCTGGGTGAACAATTGGTCTTGGAATACACTCATGTTCCCAAAATGAAAGAGTGTATTAGAGCTTAAATTTCAAAGACCAAGTTTACTGGAGGTTATAGTACACAGTAAAGGACCAAAATCTATGTATGAGTCTCCATGTACTTCAGTATCAGTGACAATATAGCATATTCTCAAGTTTCTTTTCAGCTGCCATTACACACACACACACACACACACACACACACAAGAGTTTCCAATTCCAAGCCCACAGCAATCTGATACGTTACAGAATAGTACTGTGTGTCCCACAGGCTTTTAAGGCTGCAATCTTTTGGAAGTAAGGTTTGTCTGTAGTGGTAGCTGTAGGTGGGATTAGGATAATATATAAGTAATCAATGCACTGTGCCACTAAGACTTCTCATATATTACAACAACAACAACAACAAAACACTTCTGAACTTTGTGATTCACTCCTTGTCCTAAACCTTTCTTTCTGTGCATACACAGCTGGTCCTCGGTAGTTTTGTCTACCTAGAGAACCCAGCTTAGCAGAGGGACCCACGGAGTCCTTGAGGCTGTGATACTCATAGAAGACACAGTGTCTCATCTTATCTCCGTAGCATCTTGTGGGTTTGAACTTCTCACTCTTAGATGCTTAACCATTGAGCAACCAGGGCCCATAAAGTACATATGTGCAAATTTATAAACTTTTGGTTTGCTAATTTGTTGTTTTACAGAACTTGGGGACTTGAGGAAAGAACACCATCCTTTCTCACTTTTCAAAAATACATCCTTCTTATAGGTACATGAAGTTTTTGGAACTGCTTGAACTAAAACACTGATACTTACAAGTTCAGAAAGAATGTTGTACTATTTGAATCCCCAGAAGACAGCTTTTGTGCCTACTTCTCAGATCTCAAAGAAAGCCAAATAGACAACAGAACAGAAAAGAGATAGCACCATTATGCGATACTTTGTGTCTCTGTAACAGAGTCATAGAACTCAATACATTAATACTTACCTTTTTATTCATTAGAATAAGATTACATGAAAAAACAGTCCTGTCATATTACTTAACTTAGCAATCTTAAAGTTATTTAAAATAATTTAAAATTATTTTATTATAGAATGTTGAAATATGAAAAAGAGAGGAATATGATATTCTCTATTACTTAATGCTCAGTTTTTAACAACTGTCAACACCCTCCTGTACTGTATATGCTTGTCCCCTTTTCTTCTTTCTAAATAAACCAAACAATTGAGTTCCCTGCCATGGGATCACTCCTGATACTGCAAGTGTCATAGTGACACCACAAGACAGGATAGACTTACCCTTGGGGTGTCCAAGATGGCAACTTTTATGAGAATAGAGAGTCTCATATTACTTCCACCAATCATCTGGTAATTTCAAACTGATGATCTTGTGGTTAACAGCTCAACAACTAGCTACTAGGACACCATGGGTCCTTCCTTCCTTCTAAAAGATACTCCCCAAGTCATCAAAGATGCCCCAAAAGGATACTTCTATCGTGGGGTACAAGTACTCTAGTTGTTGAAATTATAGGGGCACACTTCTAGGAGAAGCACGTTTATTGAATAAGTATTATCATACTAATTTTTGAAAGGTAAAATGAGCCTCAGGAATTTTGAGAAATGGATTGAAGACTATACACTTAACAATTGAGAGAGTGGGGACTTAAATACTTTAATGGTTTTGGATATCTTGTCCAAAAGTTCTTCTGAGTTTGAGGGTAGAGGTTTTAGTATTTAATGAGAGTGGATTCCTACATAACTTTTGAAATTTTCTCATTTAAATTTACCTTCTCTCTTTTCTGATTTACTTGTGTATTATTTGTTAAACCTGGGCACTAATACTTATTAATTTTTTCATTATATCATTTTTTGTTAATATGCAATAACCACTATCTATTCAACAGGAAGTCCTCTCTACATTAACAAATGCAGGGATTAAAACATACAACTATTTTAATATCTCATTCTTATCCTAAATTTTTATGATTTTTCAATATTAACCACAAAAACAAGACGTAGATATATGTTCTATGGTATGTGACATCATAGGAAAGGTAAAAGAAAATTTAGTTATTGGAATAAATGCATTTAATTTAAAACAAGAGGGAACAAAGTTACTCTGATGCCTCATCATTACATTATTTTCTCCTATTGATTCAATTCCGCTTAGATCATATAACTCCCAACTATCTTAGATAATACAACTGCCCAAATTATCTACTACCTATAGACCCTTCCAAACAGAAAGACCAACAGACTGCGGAGTCCAGATTTCATAGACATTTTCTGTATCATTTCAACATTATTAGATATATTAATTAGACAGAATTATTAGATAAAATATTCTGTATTTTTTAAAATTCTGTATTTTTATGCACTGTTCAGACATGCTAAAAATGAATCTTAGAAAATGCACTTCATTTAAAATGAGGCATTAAATTTTTCCTCTTCCCACTCCTTGGTTCACAGTGACCCCACAGCACAGATTTCCAAGGTTGCGATATTGAGGAAGCAAACTGCTTTCAGAGAATGCATGATGAGTTCCAACCACTGATCTGGAGGTCTGGAGTGAGTATCTGAGATCATTAACCCTCTCCCACTAAGGCTTCCAGATTTAGCATCTACTCAGATGGACATCAGGTCTTATAAAATAGAGAATCAGAAAACAAGAGGAAGACCACGATAGGATGGACTGACAGAGTGGCTGAAGAGTGTGCTCTAGCATCATGACACTTGTGAAGATGGCACAGGGCCAGGTGTGCTTCAAGAGGGGACAGCACCTAAGGAAAGCTTATTTCAAGAAAGTTAAGCCATGTCGTAGAAAGTCCTTAACAATGCTCATCGACAGTTTTGTCATTAACTTAAGATAATAGAAATTTAAAATTGCTAAATATTGAGACAGATACATGATTCAAGTTCATAATGCCTTATTTGGGAATACTGTGATTTAGGAACAATGAGTCTTACTTTCTCTGAAATTGAGATAAACTTGTTGAAATGTCAACTGCTAGTCATGCATTTGCCTCAATTGACTTTCTTTTTCATAGGTATCCTTGTGAGGAAGACTTATGACTTTGTAATGAGTATCAGCTATTTAATTCCTAGCTTTCAGAATATCAAATTTGTTCACTTCAGAACTATGAAATATCAGTGCACAAGATTCTTTGCCTCTAACTCCTGCTCCATTTTTTTCATGAGATTTCAATGATCCTAAGTGGGTGTCTATAATGGATTAGCAGGTGGCTTATGTGGGATAACCAGACCCACATGTTTCAGGAACATGTAGCAGGAAGCACAGCACAGTTTTGGGGTTGTCAACAAGTAAAACTCAATGCAGTCACCCATGAGAAGCCTCTATGGGGCCCCAGTGGGAGAAAACAGTGTGACCAGAGAGAGGACTGGGTGGTCCTTGGAGAAAATGGAAGCTTAAAGTTATGCCCCTTTCCCAGGTTCAACCATCAAGCATATTCTGGTTACTGACCTGATTTCTTGGAGAGTTCACGCCAAGCTCTTCTAGACCTGTCTGTGTACCCACCTTCGTTTTCAATGCATCTCCTCCCAGAACCACCTTTTCCTTTCATTTCTCCAAAAAAAAATTGCTTCTTTTTAATTTTTTTCTAGGAAAGCTATTTTCCCTGGGCAATTTTTGAATTTTATCAAGTCCTTTGGCTCTAGGGTCTCACTCCTTAACAACCAAAAACTTATTGAAAGAGAGGTGTTCAGCACTTCAAAGAAAAAGGAAGCAATTAGTTGGTTTCCAATTTTCTGATGCAGCAAAGAGGAGAAAGCAGAGTTAAGTTTCCATACAAACTTACTTCTTGTGACTCATTGCCATCAAGCCGATTCTGACTTACAAGAACCCTATGGGGGCCAAGTAGAACTGTTTCTTTGGTTTTCCAAAGCGGTCACTCCTTACAGGAGCAGAAAGCCTTGTTTCTGCCATAGAATGGCTGGTGATTTCTAACAGTGGACTTGGTGCTTGGAAGCCCAGTGCACTTTCCAAGAATCTACTGTTAAGTGTCCTTGCTCCACTTGATGACAAATAGCAACAGCACTACTACATGGAATTATTTGATTTAAAATATTGACATTTCCCCCAATATTCTCTTTTAGCACAGGACTCCTTTGATTAGAGAAGAAAGGGAGGAGAAAAGTCGAGTTCACCTCTGCAGTAGTGGCATCCTAGATCACATGACTGTTTTGCAAAATTCTATGCATCATAGAAATGGGCTGATTTTTTGACACTTTTGAAATAAACAATTCATACACCATATAATTCCCCCTTTTCAAAACACCTGCGAGCATTTGAATATATCCAGAGAGCTGTACAAGAATCCACAAAGTCAATTTTAAAGCACATCATGACACTTGAAAGAAACCCTCTACCATAAATACCACTTCTCATTTTTCCTAACTGACTTGGCCCTAGGAAATCATGAATCTACCTTCTATCTTTATAGATTTGCTTCTCTGGGACATTTCCTTGAAATAAAGCAAAAAAATTGCCTTTGGCAACTAATTTCTTTCATTTAACATAAGGTTTTCAAGTTTCATATGTGTTGTAACTCATATCAGCAGGGCAGCACTTGATTTCCTCCTGTTGGTAAATAATTCTCCTTTGTATGGCTGCACCAAAACTATGTCACCTCTGTATCAATCTTGGAATAGGTAATTGTTTGAAATATTTCTATTTTTAGTTGTTATGATAGATTAATGCTTCTGTGAATATTCATTTACAAGTTTTGGATTTTAACATGGACATACGTATTTATTTCTCTTCAGTATATGTCTTTGGGTCATATTAGTAGGCTTCCAAATCTTCTTCAAAATGGAATCAAAATGTTTTTTTTTAAACATTTAACCCTGCTGACACTGTGTGTTAGGCATTGTGCTCCTAGACTGAAGGTTTATGATTCAAACCCACCAGCTCTTCACCAGATGAGGTTATCTGTTTCCTAAAGAGTTACAGTCTCCGAAACTCATTATAGGGTTGCCAGAAGCCCAAATAAATTTGATGGTGATAGGTTGCTTTGTTTTATAGTGAAAAATAACTAGTTTCTCACTTTACTTTTGCAAAGAGTATTACTTTTTCTCATATGATTGTTGGTCATATGTACTATTTTGGAGAGGTATCTCTGAACAACTATTTCTGATTAAAAAAAATCTCTCTGCAAAATAAAAATAGAAGAAAAATGTCTCAATATAATGAAGGACACAAACAAGAAAAAATTCCAACATTATTTTCATATTCTGGAGATATTGAAGCATTCTTTTTGAACATGGGAACTAGATAAAATAACCCTTATGCACACTCTTATTCAATGACAAAGTAGAAATACTTGCCAAAGCAATATGGGAAGAAAGAAAGAAAGAAAACAAAATACCGGTAAAATAAAGTAAATTTATTTCTGTTTACATATATGATGTGATCCTGTATACAGAAAACAATAGAGAGCAAACAAGGACAATATTGGAACTGAAAAATGATTTCAGCAAAATGGCAGAATACAAGATCAATGCACAAAATTTAATCATATTTATCTACATTAGCAATGAGAACTCTGAAAGACAAACAGTAAAACTATACCATTTACAATAACCATTCAAAAAAATGAAGTACTTTCGAGTATACCCAACCAAAAAAGACCTTTGCAAAAACAACTACAAAACACTAGTACAAAAAATAAAACAAAATAAGATACCTACATATATGAAGAATATGCATATACCATGATCATGATAATAAGGCTTAGTATTATAAAATATAATTACTATACATATATTTTGGTATAGATATAGCTATGTGTATATTACAATATAAAATATGCATATATATATTTCACTCCTCATAAGAGTCCATCATCATTCCTTTTGGGGATGAAAATAATCATCAATTTGATATGGCAAAGAAAGAGACCTGAATAAACAAATCACTAGTAAAAAAGCAGCAGAAAGACAGAGAAGAGACCCCACATGTATGGTTTCAAAACAAATATAAAATAACAGTAACCAAAACAACCTGGTATTAGTACAATAGCAGACACATAGACTAAGGAAATGGAATTGAGAACCAGTAGAAATCGATATATTTATGGACAGCTGACCTTTGACCTAGGACTTAAACCCATTTAACTGGAAGATATAATCTCTTTAGCAAAAGTTAATTAAAAATCAAATATTGATTTACAGAAAAATGATAAAATATCCTCATCTGTCAGTGTGTTAGTCTGAGTAGACTAGAGAAACAAATCAATAGAAATTCTTATGTGTTTAAGAAAGAGCTTTATATTCCAGAGCAACTGTATATCAAGAAAACATTCCAGCCCAGTCCAGTTCAAGGTCTTATAAGTTCGATATTATCCCATATGTCCAACAATGATGCTCATGCAATGACACCAGGACAAGCACAGACCATTGAATGCAGAGTCTTGTGTATCCAGTGGCAGTAGAAGCATCTCAGCGCTGGCAGAGGTCTCCCTATGGCTCCTCCAGTTTCCAGGGCTCAGGGTCTATCAGCAGGCTGCCAGATATCTTGTCGGCTGCAACATCTCCCAGGGAGTGAGCTGAGAGATGTCTCCTCCCTCTAAGAAGGAATTCCCACATTTCCCAAAATTCTCAGGAGAAGGCCATGTCCACACAGAGGTCTCATTGGCTAGCTCTAGGTTGACAGGCTAGATTTCATCCCTACAGTCTTTTTTTTTGGGGGGGGGGGCATCACTGTCCTCTGGTGGGAGTGGGAGGCCCAGTCCACCCCTACACTCTTAATCCTCAAATGGCCACCAGATTAGGTGACTGGCATAGTCAGCATATATAAAAATTTACACAGAAGCTCAAAGACATAAGCATAAAGCCTAAATCTCTAAAGTTTATCAAAGGAGAAATAGGAGCAAAGTTAGGGACTCTAATAAGTACACAAAAAATAAATACATCAAAAAACTTTCCTCAAAGAGTGCACATAAAATCTCTGAATGGTAAAAGACCATATATTTGGCAATGACATATGTAACAAAGAATTAATCTATAAAATGCCAGCAAACTTCAACACCTCAACAACAACAACAACAAAATCCAATTAAAAGAAGTGATCCAAGGATTGTAAATAATAAAATCCAAAGGACAGATTGGTATCAGAGTTTAAATTGCAAACAGATATTTTGTAAAAGATTATGGGTGACAATGGAAGTCCAAAAACCCTTTGCATGATTCCAACACAGATTAAGCCTCTGGTGAATCTTCTCTGACCATATCTAAAGGATGTAAACAGACTTGCTATGAGACAGGCATTGTTGGAAAGTCAACTATGGCAGTTGTAGTTGGATTGAAACATAATATTTTGTGGTTTGATTTCCCTTTGACCATTTTAAGGTTGTTTTAATTTTTAATTCCTTCTTCTTTATTAAGATTTTTTGCTATTTATTATTGATTATATTTTTGCTTATTTATTCATTTGTCTGCTTCTTTTTATGTTTTATGTGATCTCCTGCTTATGAAATCTAGGATAGGTAGAGCTATATAGATGGCAATGGTATTGATAATTGCCTGGGGGCATGGCAGAGAAGGATGGGGGGAAGGAGGCTAATGATATGAGAAAAATGTTATGATTAAATAGCATGATATATGAAGCATGTGCCAATAATAATAATAAAAAGAAACCACACAATAAGAGAACCAGAATAAGAGAAACCACACAATAAGAAAAAAAAACAAATAAAAAATGCTCATTACAAATATGCAAAACCAAAAAAATGTGAGATCACCTTACCCCAGCAATAGTTGCAAGGTTGAAAAACATACTATTGATGGTGCGGAGAACTCTGTCACACTGTTTTGGGGTTATAAAATGATACAGCCATTGTGGAAAATGTCATATGACACTTGTTTAGAAGGTTGGAAATAAAAATACTATCCGATCATCCATGTCTCTGCTGCTGCTATTGCTGTTGTTAGGTGCGTTGGTGTGACCCATAGCAGTCCTATGCACAGCAGACAGAAGGGAACATCGCCCATTTCCACATCACCCTCACAATGGTTCCTATGCTTGAGCCACTGTGTATTCTGTCTCACTGGGGAGCTTCCTTTCTTTTGCCGTCCTTTTACTTTACCAGAAATGATGCCCTTCTGCAGGGACTGGTCTCTCCTGACATGTCCAATATATGAAAGTCTTTCTATCTTTCCTTCTAAAGAGCTTCCTCACTGTACTACTTTCAAGACAGATCTGTTGGTCATTTTAGCTGTCCACATTCCACAGGACTTTCAATATTCTTCACCAGAACCAAAATGTAAACATGTCAGTACTTCTCTAATCTTCCTTATTGAATGTTCAAATTTCATATGAATGTTTCAATTTTCTTATGCAAATGAGTTAATTGGAAATACTAGCACTTGAGTCAGACACATCTAAGTCCTTGTGTTTCCACACACTGAAGTCTGATGCAGCTGATTTACCTAATGCAATTTGCTATTTTGCCTGATCTAGGTATGTATCCAGGAGAAATGGATATATATACCTAGAACACACACACACACACACAGGTTTATAACAGCATCATTCACAAGAGAAAACAAAAAGAAAAATCTACACACCATCAGTAAAATGGATATACAAATATGGTACACACATTATGGAATACTATACAATGTTAAAGAATTATAAAGAATGTGCAAATTTTACAAGGATGAACTTGAAGAAAATTATGGTGAGAAAAATATTCCAATCACAAAAGGGCAATTATTAAAAGAGATCGCTTCTATTAAAAAGATCAAGAAAAGTTATATATCCCAAAGGAAAACATTCTTGATGTTTACTAGGAATCACAAGAGAAGGGATGGTGAATCACTAACTAGAGAGTAGATATGCATTAACTGGGGTGATGTGAAAGACAGTGTACAGTATGTGGGAAGGTACCAGAATATGATCAATGGAAAAGGAAATCATTCACTCCCAAGGAGCCAATGGAAAAGGAAATTGCTTACTCACTCCCACACTGCCCCCTGAGGATTTCCAAGACTGTAATTGTGGAACTAGAATTTCTCACAATGAATTTGCTAGATTATATAAGTATATGAGGGGGATGCACCCCCGAAACTGGAATTGTTTAGCAGAATGAAGCTTTTGTAGTATGCATTTTTGGGGGACAGGCAAGCATCAAGCAATTCACTGAGTGAGTGTACCCTGTGAATTCACTGGGGAAGGTTCTCTCTACTCACAGTGAATTTTTCATTTTTTTCATGACCAATTTAAGAAACTGTGCAGCTGTGAAATCTTGATTCCTGCTCAGGAAAAAATGCCACAGAAATGGTTGTGATGTTGAATGCAACTTACAAGGACAGCAGTATGGAAAAAACTCAGATGTACAAGCAATTTTTTTTTTTTTTTGTCAAAAAAGGAGAAATGTCAGTCTGAGCCCCAGTGCCATAGTGGTTGTTGGCGGGACTGCGGCCCACTGGGATGGAGGTTCAATTCCAGCAGCAGCTCCACAGGAGCAAAGGCTGGGCCTCCTACTCACACCACCAGAGAGCAGTGATGCGCCCCCCCCCCAACAAAAAGGTGAAATGTCGATTGATGACAAACTTCATTCTTGACATCCATTAATTTCTGAAAGAATGAAAATGTCAACTTAGAGTACATTTGGAGATCTTTCCACCAGGTCAGACCGTTGATCAAACTTACAATTTAGATGGACTGAAAAGATTGTGAGATATTGTGCAGCCAAAAGGTCTGATTTGTTACAGACAGGGAAATGGTTTTGCCCCACAACAATGCACCTGCTCACGTAGCCATCCCACTGCTCTAGATTTGGGCCCCAAACTGCATGCCTCTCTTTCCCTCCCCCCACTCCCCCACTTACCTGACCTCTCTTCATGCGACTTCTTGTTGTTTCTGAGAATGTCAAGGACATGAAAGGACAGTAATTGACAATATAGAAGAGGTGGAAAAATTAGGGAGTTGCTAACAAACAGATACATTTAATAAATGTTTCCCAGAATGGATTCACAGATTTGAAAAAAAGTATTAAGTGTAATAAACAGTATTTTGAAGTTGAAAAGGTTGTTTTTAAAAAAATTTTAAATACACAGTTTAGGAAATAAAATCTGGTTTTCGGGGTGTACCCCCTTTTATATGCTACAACTACAGATAGATGATAGAGATTTGAAACCTTTCTAATTTTTAATCAAGTTATTAACTTTCTTCTATTATTGAATTGTAAGGTATTCACATAAGTTCTAGATAAAATTATTTATAAGATAGGTGATTATGGGCTGATCCCCATAAATGGTTGAGTGCGGGACTGCGGCCCACAGGCTTGGCAGTTCAAATCCAGCGGCGGCTCTCAGGAGCATTGCTGGGTAGCTCCCATGACCACCAGAGGTCAGTGTTGCCTGCCCGCCCCTCCCCCCCCAAAAAAAAAAAAAAAAAGTTAGGTGATTTCTAAAAATCTTTTTTCGAAAAGGACGGAATTTTTATATGACCTATGAGACCATATGCAAGAACCAAAGTTATCATCTTGTACTCCTCAATTCAAGGTAAAATGTAATAGTAATTATAAAAAAATGAAACATTTAGGGTTTAAACAAAGTTAATTTTCTGGTATAAGTTAAACTGCTTTTCTCTTCTTGACCAAGTGCTAGAGTTAGGATTGCTCTCCAAGGAGTCTCTGTAGTTCTTCCAAGGTATCAGCGAGACCAAAACAAGGCTGAAGATCAACTCCACTCCCCACATTTCAGAGTTAACTTTAGGTTTTTGACTGTCCCAGAAACAAAACCAAACCTTCAGCATTATTATTTGACTAGGTCAGCAATTGAATTGCTCTCAAAGATGGACTATTAGAGAAGGGGTCATTTCATTTGCTTTGGTGAAAACATAAATCCAGTCTTGAATAATTAATTCAATTATTCATAATACATGATAAAAGGGTGAAGCTCCAGGAAGAGGGGGGTTTCCCAGCAGTTCTCCCCCAGGGCTGTGCTGATATCAATAAGGATGGAAGAAAGTGCCTTCACTACTCTAAATAATAGGACAACAACAAAACTAACTTGGGAAAGAGGCTTATCTACCTAGTATCAAAGCACTTACAAATGGATCATCTTAGTTTGTTTGTTTTTGTTGTTCTTTTTAGGCACAGTAGGTTCCAGCCCATTTCCAATCTAGGGACAACAGCAATGTCTAGTCCTGGACCTTTTGCACAGTTTTGTCTAGATCTGAGTCCACTGTTGTAGCCACAATGTCAATCCAAAGCGATGAGGCCCTTCCTCTTTTTCACTGCACCTCCACTTTCCCAAAAATAAGGTCCTGCTATAGGGATGATTTCTCCTGACAACATGTCCAAAGTCAGTAAGAGACATTTTACCACTTTTGCCTCTAAGGAGTGTGTTTGGCCCTATGTCTTCTAAGACACACCTGTTGTCCTTTCAACAGTGAGTAGTACTTTCAACATTTCACTCCAGGACCACAATCCAAATGCATCCACTCCTTCTTGGTCTTCCTTATTCGTGGTCCAACTTACATATGCATATTCAGCAATTTAAAATACCCCGGTTAGGGTCAGGCACACCTTAATACAGCTCACATATGCACCTTTGGTGATGGAAATAGGCTAGTTAGTAGAGGTTACAAGATTGGCCCAGTGTTTCCATCCAAGGACATCAGGGCATAGTTCATGACTATGTGACCCAGGTATCCCAATCTCCATGAAGTGCACATACAGCCAAGCCCTTAGGGAAGACTGTCTTTTGCCTGGGCTGAGCAAGGGAGAACTAGTAATCCACCTTCAAACACATTCTGGCTGAGGGCAGAGTTTATTCACCTTGATGGTTAGCAGTCAGAAAGAGATTCAGTGGAGGCTTGATCAACAAGGAGCCTGAAAGTGAATGCTCAGTAAGCTCTTATGCAAACTTAGTGTATCCAATTTAAGCTCTAAAAAAATTACATTCACCATATTGTGCATACCTCCACTATCCATTTTCTTTTTTTTTTTTGGGGGGTGGGCATCACTACCCTCTGGTGGTGGGAGTAGTAGGCCCAGCCTTGCTGCTGGATTTGAATCTCCAACCCAGTGGGCCGCAGTTCCACCACAACCACTATGCCGCTGGGGCTCAGCCCATTTTCAAATTATTTTATATCCCTAAACAGAAATTATTACCCCTAAAGTAACTCATCCTCACTTTCACCTGATTCCAGCTCCTAATAACCACTAAGTTTTGTCTTCATGCCTTTGCCTCTTTTATATTTGATTTAATATTTATTTATATTTAATACAAGCTGATCAGATAATATTTTTACTTGTTGTCTGGCTTATGTCTTAAGTACAATGCTTTCAATGAGCATCTGTATCTTAGTGTATACGAGAACCTATTTTCTCTTTGTGGGTGAGTAATACTTTCATGTTGTTTTTCCCTTTGTCTGCTGATGAATACTTGGATTGTTTTCCCCTTTGGGCTATTTCAAATAGTGTTGCAATGTACATAGTGTACAAATAGTCTTCAGATAGTGAAGGATGAGTCAAAAGGCTTTTCTACAAGATCATAGAAAACTTTGAAAAACTTAAATAACATACCCTCTACCTATCATCCATCTGGCATACACACTTTGACAGGTGTTATTTCCATCTCTCCAAACATTCCCTGAAAAAATTATCTATTCTTAATGTACATCATGTCTGACATAGCAGTTTTGACACCCTCGAGGAACTCAACATCTTTGACCTTCCCTTTCAGTTTGGGTAGCCAATCGATGCCTGAAAAAGCCAGATCAAGGCTGTCAGGTGTATTAGAGCTTAAATTCTGAGCATTCTGGTTTGCAGAAAACTAAGGATGACAGTGATGGACTCAAATCCATTTGCAGAGTCCCTATGTATATTAAGCTTCTGCTGAATTCCTTCTAATCATTAACCAAGGCAATAGAAACCCAAATCCTCAGGCAGAGTGCCCAGGATAACAGATTGCCTCCACTCGTCTCCAGACAACCAAAGGACAGGTAGTCTCTTAGGGGCTTTTCCAGGTGGATCTTTAATGGGCAGCATCATCAGGGAATCCGATAGTCTTGAGTCATGGTTATCACTTGTGCCCTGACTGCCTTGGTCAGAAAGCACTGGGTGGATCACTCTATGAGCCTTCGATCTAATAATGTGTGTGGGATCAAGTAGTCTGCTACTTGTTCTGTAGTGCAACTGATAATTGTAATATATTGATCTGCCACCAGTTTTACTTTTACAACAGTTTCCTAGGTCCTCTCACACCCCCCTTTAAAGCTTTGTGTATCAACAAATCCTTAGATGCTATTTAGAGCTCGCTCTAATGACGTCCTGCATCAGGCTGTTGTGTCTGTGTCTCTGTGCTGTCTTTGTCCTTTTCAAGAGTTAATAAATGTTCTCTATCAGAATATTTGAGACGGTGTCTCACTTATACTGTAAATCAAATCAGGTAGGTCTCCCAACAGAAATCTGATAGAACAGCCCTTGTTATCTTTAGAAGGAAAAAAAAAAAAAAGACAGCCATGCTATTGTGATGGAATACTTCTTTTCCTGGCCTTCTCCTTACCAATGCAGTTGCCAATTTTCTTAAAATTTTCTTCACCATGCCATCCTGTGTCCTATGAGAAAAACTTCTAAGAATATTTCTTTGGAATCTAATCAAACAAAAATATATAGAAATTATGCCAGACCTTTCCAAGTTGACCTGTCTTTGTGGAATATGAGTCATGAGCAGATCCCTTTGGAAGCCATCTTAATTGAGCCCTTTTATGTTTTAAGACACCCTAAATGCAAAAACAAATACCCCAAAACCCGTCTCATTCATTAAAAGCAATACTGTGTTAGCTTGGGTTAACTAAAGAAACAAATCCAGAAACAGTCATATATATGTAAAAGAGAACTTTAAATCAGGAAGTAATTATATATTAAGAAAACATACTAGCCTAGTCCAGATCCAGTTCATAAGTCCTCACATGTCCAATACTAGTCCATAAAGTCCTCTTTAGACCCTTGCAGCACATAAAATTATGCCAAATGCAAGATCACATGCCAGTGGGTGGAAAGTTTCGTGGATCCAGTGGTGGTAGAAGCATCTCAGCCCTGTGGTGTGTGGGTCTCCATGTAACTCCTCCAGCTTCCAGGGCTCTGGCTGTCTTAGAGTAGCTCCATGAGGCTTGTCAACAGAAATGAAAAGCAGGGAAAGAGTGTGGTTCTCTTCCAAGAGGAAAAAGAGGGTGTTCCCAGAATCCTCCTGTTGGGTGTTACCTTGGGATCTAATTGACAGGCTAGACTCCACTCTTCTGCTCAAGTTGACAGGAGATTATGTAGCTACTCCAAGCACTTTAATGAGACTAAAATCTCCAAATCCCATTTTCAGAGTGGATTCTGTCTCATTGCAATCTTACAACAAGTATGTAAATGAGAACACATGCCTGTAATCACCCATGAATTGCCAAGACCTGTTTAAAAACACTGCATCTGGAGTAAAACATTCCATGTTTGAACTGGAGCTCTGTTACCAATCCCTTTGACTTATCCCAGGACACCTAAGAGTGGAAGGATTGGGTCATAGAGTAATTCTTTGGTTTAACTTTTGGAAGAATCTACAAACTGTATCTGACCACATCAGCATAAGCTCACATGCCCACCCATAAGAGGGAAAGATTCCAATTTCTCACATCCTCACCCACACTTATTACTTTCAGCTTTTCTGATAATAACTCGCCAAATAGATGTGCTGGTAAAGTAGGAGGACATCTAAGTGCTGGAAATCCCACACGAGATGGGTTGACAGTGCATCTTCCACAATGTCCCAATGATGGTGATTGTGACAGAGGACCTGACAACGCTCACTTCTGTTCTCTTTAGGGTCACGTGAGTTGGAGCTAACATGATGGCAACTCATAGTATCAGCAATCGTGGATATAAAGTAGCACCTCCTTTTGGTTTTGATTTGGCCTGTGTGCCATAATTGAGGGGATGACAGTAATTTTTGTATTTGTTGGCATGTGTGTGTTCTTTCGATGAGTCTAAGAGAAGAGGAGCACAATATTTTAGCTCTTAATCTGCCACAATGCTTTCATGTTGATTCTCATCCAAGAACTACCATGAGAATTTACAGAGTACATTTTATTTTTTCAGCCATCAGACATACCAGTATCAATATAGATTTTGTTATAGGTGTTTGAACTGAAATAATACTTCAATATTCTGTAAGGATGTGTCTGGTTTTTTTTTTTTTGTGGTCATGAATGTAAAAGTCTCATAGGAGAAATCAAAAGAGGAAACAAAGGAAAAGAAGGAAAGAAGAAAGACTGAAGTAGAAAGCTGTGGGTTCATCATAGAAGGCAGCAATCTAGAGATAAACAATGATGGGGGAACTGAATGTTTTCAGGGGATCAAATCTTTGACACTTCATCATAGCTTTGGAGGCTTGATCTTATTGCCATAGTTAGGAGATGACAAAGCCGAGGTTCAAAAAGGTTAAGTAACTTGGTCAAGGTCAAAGATAATAAGTACCCTGGTCTTAATGTCCCACGGGGAAGACTTAGGGTAGATTAACTGTAAACACTAATCCAGGTGGGAAGCAATGAGCATTGATTTTCTTAAGTGCTACCGCCCCATGGCCTTTAGCGCTTGCTGAGGTTTCACATTGAGACAATCAGAGATACACCCCCAAGGACCTCTTCTCTACAGTAAGCATGTTTTCTGTATTGATCGGTTCTCTTAGTCATATATTGTAAAGGCATTCTTACCTGCCTCATTAGATTCTGTCTGTAATAACTTCCGAATGATCTGATGGACCATAAGTGTGATACAGATGCATATAAGTATATGGGCTGATGTATCTATGTGGACACACATGTATGCATCTCTGTATATGCTGATGAGGTGGAGAATTTCTTGGTATCAATTTTTGGCCTTTGTGTAAATTTTCTCAGAATAAATTACTTGCTAAGGGTACAGCTCTGGAAGACAACAGACCACATTTGAAATCCTCTGGATATTGATTAATGGCATGTCCTGGATTATTATTGAAACTTTTTCATCTTTGAGTATGCTCAACTGTGAAGTGGATGTGGATGTGGAAATAAATAACAATGTCTAGCATAGGGTCTAAATGATAACAAAACTACCAAGTGTTTGCTATTCTATTGCCTGCTTTGAGCTCTTCTGAGCTCCTTGCACAGCAGTCAGCAAAACCTCTCTTCAGTCAACATCACTCTTCAAGCTCAAGCTGAAACCCTCTTTAAATGGCCTCTGGGGATCCTCCCTGTCAGGATCAATCTGGTCTTTTGAACTCCTCGTGAAAACATTCACTCTCCTTCGCTCCTCGAGATCTCCTCTGACTGTGTTCCGCAGGGCAGCTTGGTACATGTTCTTCAGTCATGTAAAATTCTTCTTTATAGAAGCAACTTCCTAGTTATTGTTTTAGACCCAGCAAGTCAGCTCTTTATCAACATTTTTTGCTTGCTGCCCTATCTGTTCCTCAGTTTTCATAGCACTTTATATTTTTTCATAGATATAATTTTCACATTTGCAATATTTACATATTTTACTTAATGATCTGCACAACATATCTTTCATTGACTATTAAGTTCCATCAGGGTAAAGACCACATGTCTAATTTTGCTTATTATCTAGTAAGTGGCTGTTAAATGATCAATGAATAAATGAATGAAACAGGTACATGCCATGAAAGGAAAATTTTATTTTATTGGAAAATTGAATAAAGAAATTCAGCAAAGAATTTTAGCTCCTTGTATATCATAAGTGTCATTGTGTGAGGGGCTCATGGAAGAAGAAAGCAGGGTGAGAGGAAATAGAGACATCAGGATAAAGTGCCCTCACCCACTTCAGCACTGAGCTCATAAAGAACACGCTTTGTAACTATTGCACCAATGAACTAAAATGATGGAGGGCAATATTTCCTTATTTTTGCTCTGCAAAGCAAAAGTCAGATATTAATTTTCTTGCCAGAATCTGTGGAATCTTAGTCAAGTACCTTGCATGCTCCATTTTTAATAGTCACATCACCACCATTTGTCTTCACACCCAAAATTTCAAAAGTTTCGTAATGAGTTCTAAACATTGCCTCCATTTATTACACATAGAATGATCTGATGTGATTTATAGTCCTTTGCCTTAAAAAAGTTTTCAACCAGGAAAGCTATCAAATCTTAATAATCTCTCAGAAAGATATAAAAAGGGACATTAAAATTTAAAACATTATACATCCAATTTACATGTGAAAAAGAAAGCACAACCACTGACATATGTCAAAGGGTTCAATACCCCATAGTAAATCAGAGCAAGGTTCTTAGTAGCATATCCAAAATTGGTCTTTCTTATTTATGCTACTCTTTTTCTGCTAGCTTTATACATAGGAGAAATAAACAAAACAAAACACCTAAGCATAAGCCTACAGGCCTGTGCTGCTGTGCTGGGTTTAGGTGAGAGGTCCACTCCTATTTTTCTGTAAAGACTCAGTAAACATTTTTCACTTGACAACTCCCCATCTCTTCTGTGAGAGTCTGAAAGCAGCCACAGACAATCCATATGCCAATAAAGCTTCATTCATAGAGAAAAGGCCATTTGTCAGAGGAAGCCAGCCTCCAACCAATGAAGGGCCAGAAGATACAAACTTGACAAAGATTATAGTAAAGTCATAGATGATAAGAAAGACAGGAGACAGAATAAAGTAAAGGAATGAAACAGATTTTATGGGGGTGCAATCACCTCAGGTCCTCTCGGTGGACGATTCAGAACGGGCAGGAGTGAGAGAGAGGATCTTGGGGCATTTCTAGGTAGCCTTAAGACAGGCATCTTCAGTAGTCACGTGGGTGCTATCTACACGAAGGTTCCTGAGCTCACGAGTGAGGAAACCTAAGACCTGCCCTAGGGGCAGGTAGGAAGGGGGTTGGCTGACATGGTGGGAAGAGAGAAAAGGATCCTGTCTGCTTATATAGGAAGATATAACCAACCATGTGCTCCCTTTAAGGCAGCATAGTTCTTAAGGGTATAGTTTGGGAGAAGGATCTTTAAAGGAGGATAATGCACTTGAACTTTACATTTACCAAAGTGGAGGCTTTCCTACCAGGGAATGTCAGCTTTCCAGATTCCTTCTGCTATAAATTAGGAAATATAGTCTTTGTCATATTTCCCTCAGTGTTAGTTGCCCACAGTCTTTTTCAAAGAAGAGTAGGACAATGGCTCTTATACAGATAGAAAGTGAACACGGGTTCTTTATTTTATTTTGTACATATAGGGAAACTGGCTAAATATCATGAGGTCAGAGAATAAGCACATTTACCAGTCAAGAACATTGAAATAAATGTGTAACTGGTGGCAAAATTATCTTTTCTACAGAAGGAGTGGAAGACTATGTCTCCACTGGACAGAATGTGTCTCCATGTGTAGACAAGAACCATCTTGCTCTGCTCTGAGGGTCTATAATGTGTTGTTATTTGTTGTTAGGTGCCATGGAGTCTGTCCCAACCCACAGGAGTCTCTGCACAACAGAAGGCAGTACCGCACGGTCCTTTTCCATCTTCACAATGGTTCCTATTGTTACCACCCCCATGTCAGCCCATCTCAGTGAGGGTCTTCCTCTTTTTCCACTGCCCACCTATGTTAGGAAACATGATATCCTTCTCCAGCGACAGGTTTCCCTTGCCAGGTCAGAAGAATGACTTCCATAGATTCAGAATTGGATGGACACCCTATAGACAATGCATAGTTTTTAACTGATGCCTATTTCACCATGCAGGACCAAACCAAAGGGTGGCTTGAGATTTCTTTTGTCTACCTGCTCCCTAAGATCTGATGAGTCCTCTATTAAGCATACAGTCTATTAAGCATACCGTCCACAGTGAAATGTCTTCAGCAGCTCACCGGGAGAAAGAGGAAACTGCCTGGTCCTGTAAGGACTGAATGACTCAGAAGCCCTATGGAACAGTTCTCTGCCCTACAGAGGTCACTAGGAGTCAGAATCAAACAGATGTCCTTTGGTTGATTTTGTGTTCGGTGAGATGAAATAAAGAAAGGCAGCTTTCTTTCCTTTTTTAAAAAAAAGTCTGCCCAACAGGAAAAAAAAAAACATGGTATGGAAATGGGATGTGAACATTTGTACTGGTTGAGCTCATAAGAAACCAAGCATCATGAAAATAGCACAGCATGGACACCATAAGGATCGAATTTGAGGCAATCGAGTGTTGTGACCTTCCTGCCATGCTACAGCACATTTTAGAAGCACAATATCTTCATGTAGAAGACAGGGGGAAAATGAAAACCTTGTAACTCTCTTGACTTTCCTGAGAGTTCGGTAAGACCATCAGTTTGAAAGACATGGAAGTAAAGAAGGCCTTGGAAAATTATTTTGTGAACTCGCACACACCAGCCTCTGATTTCAATTGCTAGACTGGCTGGTGACTGATGGCTTCATGTTTCCTGCTTGTTCTAGCTTCACTCCAATTTGTTCTTCATCAGTGCTCACTACATACGTCTTATGGGAGCAGATGGTGAGAGGAGCGGAGAATGTTCCATTCAGATCGCCCAGCTACCTGCCTCATTCTGACCCAGCAGAGCCTCCCTGTGTACTTACGAATCCCTCATCACCACCCAGCAAAGCGGTCTTTATTGCTCATGATAGAGTTCTTATTGCCTAATTAGAGGCACTGAGAAGAAGTGGGAGATGACTTCACTTGAGTTCATTAGGAAATGATATATCAGGACTTGTTTAATTATAACTGAATTACTGCCACCTATTATAGAGCAGGAACCTTGCTGGAATGATGAAGGGTAGCAGGAGTCTCTTTCTTCCATTATCCCAAAATCAACATTAGCTCAGTGGGAAAAGGGAGGACTGCTCATGTGGGTTGGGGAGACAGTGTACACATTGGCAAAGTGTTTCATCTAATTGTGATGCCCTTATCACCAGATAATATAATCAGTGTCACTTGCCATTCAATGAGTCACTCCTTGCAGCTGCTCAGCATTCCAGGGGAGGGAAGATGCTAATTTCCATTGTTGGCAACTGTTTCTGAGTTGCATAGATAAACATCTCTCTCATTGTCTCTGTTTCACTGCTGGACATAATGTATTAGAGGAAAGGGACAATGGGATGGGTCAATCAAGAACATAGCCTTTTTGAGATATAAAAAAGCAAGTGGGAAATTCCCTTCTTCAGTCCTTTTCCCATGCAGAAGAATAGCCTTTGTTTGCTCATTGTTATATTCATTTAGTTGACCATCATCTGCTATGCAGCTCCTATAAAAGGGTTCAATTATAAACTTTGTAGACAATCAGCCTATTGTTGCCTTCTGGGTTGACTGATTCAAGCAGAACCCATTCCTCCCCGAGGAGCACTGACCCCCAAGGCTGTCCTATGGCTTCGTGTGCAAAGTCTAACCTCAGCTCCTCTTCCTTAAACCACCAACCTTTCCATTTTATATCATTTGTCCCACCCAGACCCAGGAGATATTTTGTTGAATAAGATCCAGTCACTGCACAGTAGGAACCTATGCTAACTAAGTGAAGCACATAAATATATTTAGAAGGGTATTTTGAAGCAGAGAAAGTTTTCTTTAAAGAAATGAAACAGAATAAATGTAAAAATTGGATAAAACATTGAATGATTTCAATGATTCCCAATCTAGAATGATTGGGAGATGGATAATGTGAACGAAAATATAAAATGAGTATTTTGAAGAGGAAATGATGCTGAGGAAGAAGATAACTCATCACAATGTCACAAAAGAAAGAACTAACTGGAGTATTATCTAAACTAAATCAGAGGTTGGGGTTATTTAAAGAATAGACTCAAATCTTGCTAAAGTCCATAGATGGATTTGTGAGACAGAGGGATGCTAGGGTAAAGGAGGAAGAAGAGAAAAGAAGAATGGTATGAACAACTCTTGCTAATTTTCTTACTAGGTATATAATCCCAACTCCCAACAATCATTGAGATGGACTTTCCATAAAGTGGAGTTATGACCACAGTTGACAAAATGCCAAGTGCATCCAGCCGGTCACAACTGGAGTGATTTTTATGGTGTGTGTAGTCTTATGTTTGTATGTGTATACTAAAATATATAGTTATGTTTTAATAAAATGTCTCCAAATCATGAAGGCAAATAAAAATTGGAATTATAAAAATAGTAATAAAAGCTAATGCTGAAGAAAACTTAGTATTTATCTTATGTTAAAACTGACAAGAGGGAGCTGTCTGAACAAAACATTGTCATAAGTCAAAGACTTATTTTACTTCTGTTCACAGCATATTGATTAGAACCTTCTCAAGTGCTCACCCAGGAGAAATAACAGACAGCCATGGGCTTAAGCAAAGCTCAGTGGTTCTTTTTCAGTAAGAGAACGATGCTGATGAGAGATAATCAATGCTTAGAATATTGGCAATACAAGTGGGAACAGTTAGAGATAGGTTAGTGGCTGTGGTAGTCAACTAACCATGTCCATTTCTGGAATGGGGGTGTATAGGTAGAGTCTAGCCTGTAGATCTGGAGATAGCCAGTGAGACCTCTGTGTTGGCATGGCTTTCTCCTTAGAATTTTGGGAAATCTGGCCATATTTCCACCTTGGAGGTGAGAGGCTCATGACTCAGTCCCTTGGAAACACTCTCCTGACAAGACACAAGGCTGACTCCCTGAGAGACATCTTGGAGAAGAAGCCACATGGGCTTACCCTGACGGAACCAGATCTCTGAAGTCAAAAAAGCCACATAGAAACTCCTGCCAGTTCTGCGATGCTTGAGAAGCCACAGAGAGGTCCCTGCCAGCACTGAGGTGTTTCTACCACCACTGGATACATAAGACTCTGCACGCACTGGTCTGTGATTGTCCTGTGCTTTGTAAGTCTGAAGAGAACTTATCAATTGGTATCAAACATATGGGTTAATAGCAGACATATGGACTTGAACTGAACTGGGTTGAGATGCTTTCTCAATGTTTCATTACTCATATGTAAACCTCTCCCTTATATACATATGCTGTTTATGAATTTGTTTCTCTAGTCTACCCAGGCTAACACAGTGGCACAATGATTTGGAAATTATAATTAATAATTATAATTTAGTTTGGGTATAAAAATGTTTCAAGACTAGAATACAAGTTATGTGTAGATCAATGATATATATATTTAAAGCTAATAAGACTTTATTTTGAAAGTCATAGTCTATTTTTCTTTTGATTTGGTAGTTGTTGGACTATTCCAAAATAGACTCCTCTGGGTTCCATTAATGGATAAAACATAAAGTCATAACTCTCTTACACATACAAAATGAACACATATCCAAGCATTCATTTAACTCTTTAAAGCAGAGGATGAGAGAATTACATGGCAATCAACACAAAAGTGATATTCTAAAAATCACACAGTAGATCACTAATACTGAAATGATTTGTAAACGAGTTTGACTTCTTCCAAATTGGGTATTCTTGTTAGATACCAGACCAGTGCTATATACAACGGAAACCCTGCTATCTCCTTTGCCATGCCCAGGACAGTGTTAGAGTCCATTGAAGTAGCCACTATATGCATCCATATCCTTAAGTGTCTTCTTTTTTGTTGACCTTTGACCTACTAAGCACAATATTTGAGGAGAGCACATCTGACCTCCACTCTCTATACAAGGAAAATGTGTTAGTCCAGATTGACTAGAGAAATAAATCCAGAGATGCTCCTGTTTGTGTAACAGAGAGCTTTACAGTATATCAAAGAACAATTGTCTTGGGGAAACAATCCCAGCCCATGACAGATCAAGTCCATATGTCTATATTTTCCCCTATCTCTGACATTAGCCCATAAATTCCTCTTTAGACTCATGCAGCATCACATGCAATGATGCCAGATTTGGACAGATCCCAGGTTGGGGGATGAAAAGTCCCATGGATTCAGTGACATTGGAAGCAGCGTCAGGCTCTGGCTGCCATGACTGTGGCTCCATGTCGCTTGTCCACAGGAAGGCAAGGCAGAGAGAGTGTGTGGCCCTTCTCCAGAGAGAAAAAGAGGAAGTTCCCTGAATCCTCTTGAAAAAGCGATGCCAGAACAGAGGCAGCATGGATTATGGCATGATTGACAGACTAGCCACCACCCCTTCACTCATAATACCCTCAAGTTGACACAGATTATGTGACTAGCACGGGGAGTGAGTATTCAACTCCCCACCAGCCGAAGGTTGATTTCTATCAAGCAGATCGCAGGTATGCCTATACCTACAATCTTCCTTACCCTGATATCATTCATCTCTCTGCTTATCTGCTGAACATGATCATCTATTGCGACCTCCACACTGAGCTCAAAGATATCACTAATAGTTACGCAGGTTTATTTGGGAAGCTAACAGTTTACAGATCATTATAGGTGCAGAAAGCTTTGGAATGGTGTAGTGTCAAACTGTAGATAGAACCCTTAAATCTGGAAGAGGCCTGGAAGATGTGAGTGGGGCAAACAATTTGAAAACCCAAAAGAACACAAAGTTCACCTTCAAGCTCTTGTACCTTTTCTATTAAAAAACAAAAACAAAAGAATGAGGAGGAGGAAGAAAAGAAGACGAGGAATGGGCTGAATTAGCTAATATCACTTCACGTGCAGGGGCAGTGAATTATATAATTAGGTTAAAGTCTTGAGCTAAAATCTTTAGCTCCCACCAAATGATCTTTTTTCTACCTTGGTCTGATAAGAAAGTGGGGGAAGATACTGGTAGGATTTACCTGTGAGCAACTGTGTACTGGGTTCTCTGAAAGGTCATCCTTCTGGGTATAAAACGAACTCTCTGAGAATCAGAACGAAGGAGTTAATTAGGATCAAGAGTTGGCAGTGGAGTAAGCCTCAGGAACTGAGATGTCAGAGAGGTGAACCTTCTGGATCCAGGAGACAGTTATAACATCCGAGGATCAGCAATAGGTGCCAAAGCATGAAACTGTTGAATTTCACACCCCACAGAGCAAATAAAGCTTTTGTGAAGGAGGTAGGCTTGCAGAGTAGGGTGCCTCTGGCACTTAATTGGGGAGCTGAGCTTGCTGAAGTGGAGTTGAGCACTTTAGGGTTGAGCATTTTAGGGTTGAGACTTACTGGAGGGAAATGCCCCAAGTACTTAATTCAGGGAGTGGGCCTGGTGATCAATGGAGCTCAAGCGAATCGTCTTCAAGTTGAAGCTTCCAGGGGAATCCTTTGCCCCTTTGGCATTTATTAGCAGACCTGAAAGAACTTTTTAACATGTGCTGGTAAATAACTATCCTGAGCATTTACTAGCATTACAATTTGCTAACTTCCTTAATACTTTAATGATGAATATTGTCAGCGGGTGCTATATATTAACTTCAATGGATACTAGAATTCAGAGAAGTAAAATATAAAATATTAATTAATATAGCTCATAACCCTTTTCCGGGCTTTGAGTCGGCAAACTGGGGCTCTGGAGCCCGATTCAGCCCTTTGAGTGCATACACATGACTCTGAAGTAAAATTGAAAACAAAAAATGATGAATATGATGCAGATAATGGTGGACTTAATTTGTTTGTACAAATATCTTTATGGTTCTCTAATAACTTTTTAATTGTTGAGAGGGAAGGGATTGGCTCTTCCATCTCAAAAACTCGCTTACCCCTATTATAAACTGCTGAATCCTGGTCAATCTTAAATCAAATTTGAGTGGCAAATTCTCCCTCTGCATAGCGCCTTTCTAGTTTCCTCCGTTTGCCTCATCTCATTTCACAAATGCTAGAGAAAACCTCGCAACATATTGCCACTCTATCACAATTGCTACCCTCACCTGGCTCTCCACGATAGCTGACAACTCTGCTGTCAGCTCTCTTCTGCTGTCAACTCACCGGCCTTCTATACAGCATGCTTCATATACTCAGGACTCTAAAGGAAAAGGTCCAGTCACCACCCCACACCCCAATATCAGAAAATCATATTTCCAAACCTATATTATTTTATTCTTAGGTCAGAAAAGGTAAATTTCCTAGGTACAGAAACATTTTCAGTACCAGAAGAGAGCGAATTATATACATGCCACACTTTGGAGTATCATTAGCATCTCCTGCCCCAAAAGGAACAGGACGTGTCAGTGTGTCTTTGGGAGTTTGCAGGTAGATTGGCTCAGTGCACACAAGTGCACTTTTCAATGCTTTAGAAGAGGCTCGTACAGCAAAGGGTGGTG
>PVJH01005721.1:0-53370 GCA_004026705.1 Nesogale talazaci | reverse complement strand
TTTTTACAGAATCTTCTTACCTCTCCCAACTGTTTTCTCCCAGTGCACTGTCTAGTCTCATCAGTAATTTCATGGCATGAAAATCCAACGCCCTTTTCTCAGTCTTATTAGTGTCTACTTCCCAATGAGCCAAACATCCAGACTGCAGACCACTCCTTCCGGAACACACTTCCATCTCCACATTCTTCTATATCCTTCCTACCTTTTTGGCCCCTTCTCAACTTTGTTCTTAGGGTGATGCAAAGTTCAATTATGTTTTTTTTTTCCCCTATGTCTTGCAAAAGCTTCCCTCCCAATTCTCTCATATCCTCTCTGGATCCAGCCTTGATGATGTGCTGACATATTGATAACTTCCACATTGCTGTCTCTCATCTAGCACCGCTCCTTGACTCTCCGGCCACATTTAGCAGTACACCACCCAAGAATGTCCACCTGGATGGTTATCTCAACCTCAGCAGGCAAAAATGTAAGCTCCTAATCTTTTCTCCTAACTCCCTATTTTCATGCATGTCTCCTACCTTGGTGCAGATACAATCATTCCGTTTATAGCTTGAAAGCCACAAGTAAATTTTATCCTCTCTACTCACAACTGTTTTCTTTAATCCATCAAATCATATTTCTTTTGAAATATTAAACTTTCTTAATCTTACGTCGCTATAATAGAGCACACTACCAGAATTCTTCAGCCGATTCATCAACATAGCTCATACTAACTCGTTCTTAACGTGTCTGCCTAACATTCGTGCCTTGTTTTCTACTGACAACACACACACCCTTTGGCTTCCAGATTAATTTTATGAGTGAGGGGTAGCTCCTAAATTAAAATGATGTTAAAGTTTAGTCTCTAAGCAAGTGTCTCCACTTTGGATGATTTGGCTTCTAATTGTGTCCTAGAGAGGTGTCCTCTGGCTACCTATGCTCTTTGATGTGTTGAATCAGTAGAAAGAGGAGGGAGAGCCCCACAGGAGGACAGGACAGTGAAAGAAGAACATCACTCCATAGTTGAGAGTCAAAGAGAGAACCTAAATGAACCTAAGCCTCCTGGGAGAGAGTGGCTAAAATAAGGGCAAGAGGCCACGTGGCCATCAGCTCTAAAGACTCACATGAGAAGATCTCATTTGCAACTCTACCCTCATACTTAGGGAGTTAATGAGCGTGGTCACATGTGCACATGGGCTTCTAAAATAAGGCTATTTCTTCCTTCCTCACCTCTCTTTTCAGAAGAAAAAAATCTGGCTGTGTGGCAGGGCTAGCCCTCAACACTAGCCAGTCTTTCCATTCTAAGCCTTCCCATCTCTTTCAATGTTGTACTACTTCCCTGACCTCCTTGCCAGATAGCATTTTAAAAACAACTTTGTTGAGATATATTGCATAGAGGATAAAAAGAACGCACCTGAATCTGAGTAAATTTACTAAATTTAACCACCATCACCATAAACAATTTTAGAATGTCCATTACCTCAATAAAATCTCCCAGGACCACTTGTAGTTAATTTGTAAACCTAGTCCTGGACACGCACTCATCTTTCTGTCCCTCTACATTGTATTCAGTCAATAGAACCGTGCAATTGTTGGGTTTTGTGAGTGGTCTTTCCCTTAGCATAATGTGTTTGAGGTCTGTCCCTGAGGTAGCAGGTAACAAGAGTTCTTTTTTTTTTTTAAATAGCAGATTAACCTCCCATTGTACAGAGGTTATCCCACATTTGTTTATTCCTCTATAACAAATGGGCATTCAAATTGTATTTTTGGTTCTTATGAATAATGATGCTATGAATATTAATTTGCAAGTGCTCCTCTGAACATATATTTTCACTTGGTGGAGACCTAGGAGTGGCAGTGTTGTGTTGCATGGTAATTTCATATTTAAATTCTTAAGAAACTACCACATTGTTATTCAATGTGGCTGCCCCATCTTCTGTCCCTTGAATTTATCTTACTTCACCCAAGCAGAAAACAAACAATAAGCAGAAGGAAGAACAACAAACTTTACTTCCCATCATCCATGTGGGAGAATACCAGCACGTCTTTCAGGACAACACTAATTATAAAGCAAATTCTACTCAAAGGTTTATATGGAAATGGGATGGTGGGAAAGGCAGTGTAACCAGGGATTGGAGAAACACAACAACAAATGCAGAAATCAATTTAATATCATGGTCTCATTTCAGAAATTTCAACATAAAAAAGTAAATGTTACTTAGAATTAAACATGCATTCCAAGTCTTAGAACTTCACCTTCAGAAGAGTCTGTCTGCACCATTGCACAGACACAATGGGGACAAGTGCAGTGAGTACCTTACGGCGGGCCTGCTTACCCACCACCGTGTCATCCTCTGCATCCTTTCTTTGCCCACCTTGTGTTAGAGATAATTGTGTTCCATTTTCTTAGACAGACACTCTTAAATTGAAAATCTTTTTTTTTTAAATGTCATTCAATAACCAGTTATCTAGCTCCTCAGGAATGAATTGCTAGTGGCTTACTGTAGGTGGCATCATGATGGTGTTAATATAGGGTCACCTTAAAATAATGCTTCCCATCAAATCATGTCAAGCAGCATTTCCCTAGTTGTGGGCACTGGTATTAACCAATGTAATCTGCTTTTTGCACTCCAGAAATGCACGATTTTCTGCTTCCCCTTCCCCTTGGATTGGTGGAATCATCTACCTGCCCAGCTCAGCTTAACCTTTCTGTATGACAACATTAAATAAAGTGGGGGGTGGGGCTGAGTGTGCCTTTTAAATCTCTCTTTGTGGTGGGGAGTCAACCCAAAGCACAGATTTCCAGCTTTACACAATAGGAGATTTGCAATTTCTCCAACCCTTCCCACCCACTGTGGCAAGTGTTTCTTTTACAACCATCAGCATTCTCTAGGCAGCTGAATATGAGTCTGTAATTACAGTGGCAACAATGGCTGCAGGGCAGGAAACGTGCATGAAATACGATGCAGCTGAGAGCAGCATTATGCCCAAAGTGCGCTAATGGGCTCAGGACCTCGCCAGGTGGTAAGCTATCTCCATGGATTTTCATTTCCACCCACCATTTGCCAAGTAACCTTTGCCCAGTCACTTACCTTCCCAGAGTGTTGCCCTTAGAAGGGAAGATGTCATTGGTCCTTTGCAGGCCTGGCGGGGGAATCGCCCAGCTGGAGGGGGTCTTGTAGACACAGCTTACAGAAAGTGGTAAGCCTTCATTATAAAGGCAGAATCAGAGCTGGAGGGGGAGGAAGGCCGACTTCAAAGCTGTGACAGTGTGGAAGGTGAGATGGTGATTAGATGGTAATATTTTTAAGAGGTCTGGTAAAAGCTCCCCTACCTCCAGTGACCTGCCTTTTCTCAGTGTCTAAAAGTAATGAGTTAAAAAAACCTACTAAAAAAGCCTAAGTGATGGCTAACAGGGAGAAAAACATTGTTTTAAACTCTCAGGACTCTCAAATTTTAGCATGTGTGTGAGTCACCTGAGTGTCTTGTTAAATTCAACGTATCATGGGCGGGACTTGAGCGCCTGCAATCTGTTCCAGAATGGTCAGTTTGCTGGTCCTAGTACCATACCTTGAGGAATGTCCTGACTTACATCACCTTCCCCATTGGGTTTCATGATGGAGAAATGAGACCCACAGAAGTGGTTTGCTTGCTATCTGAAAGAAAACAGTGCTCCTAGATCCCGGGCTTGCTTGGGTTCTTTCTTTAACCAAACTATCCCTCACTGGAGCATTGAGCAGTAGTGTGGGGAGCATGAATTGGAAGGAACCATAGGAGTTGAAGGAGCCTGTTTGAATAGTGTTTTGCACATTGGGCTGATAACTGCATGATCAGTGATTAGCAACCACCAGCTGCTCTGGGGGATTATATGAAGCTTTCTACTCTCAGAAAGGTTGGCAGTCTTGGGAATCCCCTTAACGGCAGTGAGCTGAGGATAAGAGTTGAACAAATAATCTATCAGCAGGAAATTTCAACAACAACAACAGAACTTTGATTATGTTTGATTAAGGGTTGTATTTTGGAAAAATTTGCTGGTTGGAGAGTATTTGAAAGATTGGTATTGTGGGAGTTGGGTTGAGTTATTCTGTCTCTGCCCTTCATCAGTGGCAGGGTTGGAGTAGATACTGTTACTTTCGTGCTACTATTGCTCCCAGTAGCAGAGTAGCTCAGTCTAGCATGGTCTAGAGGTTATAGCTAGCATTCCTCTTCTCTCATTCTTTAGTAATGATTTTAATCTCCCAGGAGGGAGACTTGTTTTCTTTCTTTCTTTCTTCCTCCATCCAGGGAATGCATTATCTGAGAGAGAAGGCAAAGGCTTAGGGAAAGGGCAGTGCTTTCTAGAAACATATCATTAGGGCCCTCTTGTTAGAGCCGCCTCACCGTGACCCTGGGAACAACAGAAAGAAGCACTGCACAACCCCACTCATCTTCACAATCATGGTCCTGTGTGAGGCCCTGGTTGCAGCCACTGTGTTAGTTGAGCTCATTGTAGGTCTTCCTCCTTTTGATGACTTTACCAAATATTACATCCTTCTCCAGAGACTGGTCTCTCCTAATTACATGCACATAGTATGCAATGAGGACTCTTGTTAACCTCATGTCCAAGAAGAATTCTGACAGCACTTCTTACACAAATTCATGAATTCTGCTGGAAGTCCACTATGTATTGCCTATTATTTGCCAGGATGATAATTCAAAGGTGTTGATTACTTTTCAGTCTTCCTTAGAAATGACCAAGTTTTCACTTGTGTGAGGTGACTGAAAATACCGAGGCATGTGGCAGGCACACCTTAGTCCATAAAATGCCATATTTACTTCTAAACACTTGAAAGAGATCTGTTGACAGAAGTTTATACTAGAAAGGAGTTCATCAATTTGGATTCAAGTTTCTAATGAGCAATTTCATAAATACTGAGACCACTGTACATGAATATTGAAATCAGAAGAGAATATCTTTTAGGGCTGCATGTTCTAATTTTATATCACTACTGAACATGTATATTATAATAATGCTAATATCTGCATACCTTTGTTAAAATACTTAAATCCATAGCCCTAGTTAGGATATAATTTATTGAGAAAATTAACTCCACGGAAATCGGTGGAGAAGTGAATATTTTTGCACACTGTAAAAGTGCTTTGTGAAATGTGAGTTATCATTTATTCAGCCAGGATGACTTTTTTCCTCACTAAAAAAGGAAAGCTATTTATATGTAATCAAATCAACAGTTTTCAGTTTCATTTTACTATCATTGTACTTTTAATGCCTGGTTTGCTTCATGAGATTTGAGAGTTTTATAATGAAAGCAATTTGAAATAGAATTCATTAATAGTGAGATTTTTCTACCATATTCAGAAAATTACAAACTAATACATTAGAAATATGATTTGAGAAATGTCTAATATAATTTAAATTTTACCTTAATGATTTTAACACCAAGTCCTGGGAAGAGGGAAAAACTAATTTTGCATGTAGAGTAGATATGAATGAGTATAAATATTACCTAAGCCCCTGTTGCACAGACAACCCCATATTAGAGAGTCTGGGATCATAAGCATATAAGACAATCATGGTCCTGTGTGAGGCCCTGGTTGCAGCCATTGTGTTAGAAAAGATTCAGATCTTTTCAAAATGCAATGTCTAGTCAGGGAGATGAGTGACATGC
Organism: Nesogale talazaci; assembly: GCA_004026705.1. NCBI lineage: Eukaryota > Metazoa > Chordata > Mammalia > Afrosoricida > Tenrecidae > Nesogale > Nesogale talazaci. The sequence continues at coordinate 47,725 of PVJH01005721.1, read as the reverse complement.
ATGAGCCAATTAGAGAGTGACATGAGACAAAATAGAATTAAATTAGCGCTATCGTGTGTGGTCTTAGACCGACAGTGATAACTTTCCATGGAGACCTGGGAAAAGGTGGAAGCAAGGAGAAATCCAATGCAGGTAGGCCCCTATTTAAATTGAGAAGGGATGGGAAATGAAGCTACTCAGATTCTTAGTACTTTCCTTCTCCTTCATTGCACATCATCCATTGGCTGTTGTGTTGATTGCAACCCAGCAAACCCATGTGCTGCAGAGGAGAGAAGCGGCACGGGGTTCATGGGCTGTGGTCTTTATGAAAGACACTCGCCAGGCTTATCTTCTCTGGTAATTGTGGGGGAGTTGGAACCATTAGCATTTAGGTTCGTCATCTAACACAGCCCTTCTCCATCACCCAGTGACCCCTCCTTGCACACCCTCACTGCCATTGAGTTAATGCCAACTCACTGCCACCCTATAGGGCTCTCCGTTCTGGGACCGTAACTCTTTACAAGAGTAGACAGTCCCATCTTCCTCCAGTAGAGCAGCGGGGGGTTTTGAACTTGTGATGTTATGATTAGGAGCCTACCACATAGCCACTGCTCCTCCAGGGATCACTCATTGCATACAGTTTTATTTGTCTTTGTTTTATTTTTCTCTCTGAAAAGAGACCATTCCATAACCAGTATAAAAAAAAAGAAGAAGAAGAAAGAAAGAAACCAAGAATCAAGCACCTGGATTCAATGAAGGATTTTGCTATTCAGAAAATTTGTACTGGAGCATACATCTGTGTTAGAAGCATCCCAAAGGCAGGAGGAATGAATAATAGTGAACTCACCTCCATTGAAAGAAGTAAACATGAATCTATCTACTTGGTTGACAAAGAGGAAAATCATTTCTAAAGAGAGCTCATTATCTGTCTTTCAGAAATATTTCACTGTCCAGATCCCATCTGGGTTTATGTCTGAGAACACTGTTGAATAAGGAGCCAAGGAGGAAAAAAAATGAAAGAGCTATTTAATCTCATAAACTCTCTAAGATATTGGAATCTGAGCAGTCCTACTTTGGTGTTTCATAAAAGAATGTTTCTATTGAAAAAGGAAGCCTTCAGCATTTTATTTCCCAAAGCAAATTCTTAGATTCAGTGGGACAGTGGGATTGAGAGAAAGCAATTACTGATGGCACATGGAGAGTGGGAAATTGCCAATGTGACACCTCGGCATGCGCTGGAAGACAATGAAGTCCAATGGAACCAACCGAAAGAGAACCAGATTAGGAAAGAAATAGACAATGTCAAGTGCTAACTAGCCAGACATTTTCCTAGACCCCTTAAATGTATAAACACACATTTAACACCCTTCAGGGACTCTTAGTGAAGACCATTACTGTAGACATTTAGTAATGAACTCAATGGGGGTGGTAGCGGGATAGACGCAAAGAGGTAGGGAAATCTGTTATTACTTAAAGTTGAGATCTAGAAGTCCTAGAGTAATCTGCCCATCTATGACATCACTCTCATTGTTCTCAATTTGATTTTTTCTAAGATTTTGAAATATGAGTCATTCTCTATATAGATAGAAGCCCTAGTGTTGGATTGAGTTCTGCACTGGGCATCTAACCAAAAGGTTGGTGGTTCCCAAACACCCACAGTTTCATGGGAGAAAGATGAGGCTGTGGGCTTCTGTAAGGATTTACAGCCTCAGCATTTCTATGACACTATTCTACTCTGTTCTCTAGAATTGCTCTGGTGAAGTGAAATTGCTGGAAACTCCCACCACATAGTTGGGTGGGACCATTCAAGTCAGCCTTAAAAAACTCTAATTGGAGGATTGATCAGTGTTTCCATTCACTCTTCTGTAGAAGAGAGTCATCATAGCAGAAGGAGGACGAGCATTCCAAAATCATCATGAAGGAAGGGGCACCAGTGCAGTATACTTGAAATCTCTGCTGGAAATGATAGAGGAAGCAAAGGGCACACACGCTGAGACCAGAGGCTGGGGCAAGGAGCCCATGAGACAGGGCAGAGGATCAGTGTCCAGAATGGATGATTGTGAGGCTGAGCTTCTTGGTCCATGAAGGCATAGATCAAGAGACCATATTGCTGAGAGGCAAAAGACCAAAGAGAGCCACGTGGTTGCTGGCTGAGGAGAAGTGTTGTTTTGGAAGAACTGCAGCTATAATCTTATCTGACTATGGTTTGTTAAATTCCCTTAAAACCCCCTAGATTTGTGTGTGAGTTATGTGCAGCCACTGCAACGAATCATCGAACTCAGGAGAAAAACACAGTTGTGGGAGAACCAATTGACGTCATAAGAGGTTAAGAGAGATGGAGGGTGGTGGTATGTTTGACCTCTGCCTTTTGACCACTGGCCAAGGGCTGCTATGGTCTTGAATTCTGCTCTCTTCTGAAGATGGCAAAATCACATATGGTTTCTTTGCTGTGTATCCATTTATTATGGGTCAGAATCTACTAAATGGCAGTGTGTTTTGGATATATCTCTTGAGATACAATTCAACTTTCAAGTTTTGAGTGCTTATTTGCTTCCTCCTACTTTCATGGGAGGTTTGTGGTACTTTTTCCAACAATTTCCATTCCAATATTAAAAAGTAACTATTCCCTCAGATATCTTAATGCACTATCATTGGTTTCCGTTCAGACTGAAGAATATAAAGTGGCTCTCACTCATGAAATCTTAGGTTTTCTTGCAGGTACTTTCATTCTGGGAGAAGAATGGTCTCCCCACTATTTGAAAGAAGATATGCTCTTGTCCAAAGAAGAGGAGGCTATTTCATGCTGTAGATGTAAATGATTGAAGCCTGGATTGGACAGTTCTTCCACAGGCTGATTCTAGCTGTAGCCTGTGAGGGAACATACCTTTACTTCTCAAGTCATAAATAATAAAATGAATAATTATGGGTTCCCACTGGTCATTTTACAGAAATGAACCAAGGAGACAGGAGAAAGTGTTAGACATTCAAGAATAAAGGGCTGAGAAAGCAAACTGGAAGTATCATGGTCCAGTGTTCTGGTTTTGGGTCTCTAGTAACATATATATATGTGTGTATATATATATATATTCCCTCCTTATTAGCATCTTCTAAATTAATTCAAGATATCAAGTCTTTAAATTGATTTGAGCTAAGTTGTCACATGCTATCAAAGTAATTCTCCTAATACATTCCTTACATGTGATCGACATATTTCTGACAATTCTGCCATCTTCCTAATGTCAATCTCTTCACTTTCCCTAGAACATGATATTAGCATGCCACAAATCCAAAATGGATACTTTTGATAGAGTCTGATTACCCAATTTAAAACATTCAGAAGCAATGAATTTTTCTCCTGACAAATTTTTGGTCAATTTCATAGTTCCTGTCCTCAATTTTATGCTTGACTTATGTTATGACGTATTGTAGTTAGCTATCAACCTGATGCTTCTGAATCCCTTGCTGTTACTGTTGTTGCTATGTTTGGAAGTCTTGCGTTATCATTTTGGTTCTGAGCCACTGGATCATTGAACAAAACACTACGCAGTGGCGGCACCATCCTCACCACCTGAAAACCATTCCCATGTTTAAGCCTGTTATGGAACCCATGATGTCATGGATGAACACCAGACTCCTGGAAAATGTGAACCTTAGACTCTGATATTTTGGACAGCATTCAATGGAAATGTTTTAAAAGATATTTGCTCTTATAGAGTGATGATTGAACAATGGTCTTTAGATGATAAATTCTATTCTACCTGTGTTAGTCTGGGTAGACTAGAGGAACAAATTCAAGGACACACACATCTCCATATAAGGAAAGGGTTTATATACAAAAGGAATGGGACATGGAGAAAGCATCCCAGCCCAGTCCAGTCCAAAGTCATAAGTCCATTAAAAACCCATATGCCTGAAATCAGTCTATAAAGTCTTCTTCCAACTCATGAAGTCACAGGTCAGTGGGGGCAGAATCCCGGTGCTGGCAGGGGTTTCCACATGGCTCTTTGCTTCCAGGACTCAGGGTCCATCAACAGCAGAAGCAACTCATCACTGGCAGAGGTCTCCATCTGCCAGCTTCAGAGGTCTGGCTCCATCAGGGTAAAGCTGTGTGGTCTCTCCGCCAGCTCCTCCAGCTTCTTGAGCACTGCCAGCTTGTCTTGTCCGCGATTAATTGTCTCTGAAACTAACTTCCAACAATGAGGGAAGATAGCTTCTCATCTTCACGAGGGAAATATCGCTAGATTTCCCAGGAGTCTCAGGTGAAAGCCATGCCCACAGAGGCCTCATTGCCTGCTCAATGGCTATCTCCAGATTAACACGCTCGGCTCCACCCCTACATTTCAATCATAAAATTAACATAAGCACATGACTGCTACACTACCTCTTTGTGATAAGCGGCCTTGTTTGAAATTTTTTGAAGGAAAAACACTTTGGTGTGGTGTATGCCATCATCCTTTTATACTGATAGCCCTGGTATCATTTAGGTGGCTAGATTTTACAGGTACTTGATGCACCTGTGTGGAGGTTGGGGTAGAGCCCAATCAATCAGTCACCTTGCAGCCTGATGATGCCTCCTTGGATGTGTGGTATATATATTTTTTTAAATAAAATAGACACTGAGAACTTCACCCTCTCTTACTCTAGTTCGCCTCTCTGCTTGCTCGGATAGAATGTCTGATTCTGGAATTGACAGCCCCTGTGATTTGCTAACCCCAGCAGCCATGGCTTCCTGCCATGTCCCTGTGGACCTCGGAGCCGTATGACTCTGAACCTACTGCTGTGATCTCTAGTTCTTCACCGCACTTTACCACGTCATCAGCCATGCATGTCTGAAGAGGGCATTGAACCTTTGGACTTGAGTTGGGCTAAGTTGGGATGCTTATTGACACAAAATTCTTTCGTGATCTAGTCTTTCCTTATAGAAATATGTGTCACTCGCATGTTTCTCTAGAGAACTCAGTCTAACATAAGTGTTTATACTATAAGATTTGTTTTATTTTTATAGTCCTGTAATCAACACTTCCTTGATTGATAATCAGACATTAAATATTATTATTAAGACAAAGCAACTTCCTTTGTTCTTTCTTCTATGCTTTCCATAGAAGTAGTTTGAGTAACATTTTACTCTTTTTCCCTTACAATCTGCTGTGTCTGCCTGACATTTATTAGCTGTGTGGGTACAAGTCACTTAACCTCTCTGTATCTCAATTCTATAATCTCTGAAGTATGAATATTAATATGAACTTACCAGGAGCTATTTAGGAGGATGAAATGAGAACATTTCAGTCAGAATATAAGGTCAATACAAGGTATGGAAGAGCTTTACAGTCACCAGAACATTTATATTTATGTCGCATACAATCCTCTCTTAACCATGGAACATCAGGAATCTACAGAAGAGTGAAAGGTAAATGTAAAGCCCATATAATTTACATCCCATCCACTCATCTATCCTTATTTATTCAGTATATTTGATCAATTTCTTGGTTTAGAGGATATCTGTTCTTTGGCACAAAGCAGGTATTCAGTGGGTGGTAGAGTTTTCTGTGGGATTTTTTTCAACTCTTAGCCATCCTTTAGGTCAGAACAGAACTGAAGGTCAAAGGCTTTTCAATGACTAATGCTTTGGCGGTAGATCCCCAAGCTTTTCTTCTGAGGCACCTCTTGGTTGACTCACACCCCCAGCCATTGAGTTAATGAACACATGAGCCATTTTTACTTCCCACAGATGTCATGAGTTGCCAGGGTGCCTGAGTGGGTTTGAGAGTTTTGAGAGACACCAAATATTTCCCCATCCACACTTCTCTAAAGTCACCATACTATCTCTTATCCTGGAACTTTTTTTTTTTTGCATTTATGGTATAATCTGTTGTGAATATTTCTCCTTGCTGTCTCTCCCCAATTTTTTTGTTTGGCTTACTCTTTTTAGAAACCTAGTGTTCAGCCTTCATGGTGCTTGGTTCCAAAAACCTAAATAATACTGAGAATCCACTGATACCATGATTATCATTTCCAATAGCAACCTTAAAAAAATGGACCTGTCTTTATTTATTTGTCATCATCGGTATCTCTCGCAAGTGTGTGTTCTAGTATATATTGCACGAGCCTAAGAGCTACCTGTGGAATATAGAAAATACTGAAGAACATATATCTCTAAATCATTATGGTTACAATGCCTGTGTACAGTTGTGAGGAGGTGGATGCACCTATGTCATTCACACTTTTTTGAACGAATAGGAAAATTCCATAGGGCATCTTTAAAAAATCGCTTAAATGTTGAAATTCCTGAAGCAGCATTGGGTAAAAAGAGACATTATTATTCTAACGGTGTAATAAGGATTATGATTTGAGCTCACCATCTTTCAAACCAGCTCTTTATATTCAGGAGCTTGCTGTGTGCTAAAGGCAAGGGTCAAAGACACCAGACTTCTGTCTACTTTGACAATACCTGGGATTTACAGCTAAACCATGATCATTCTTTTGACTTTACTGCCACCTCTTGTCCGAAGGCGTCATCACAACTGTATTCTCACCAGGTGACCCGGATCAGTATTACCAGCTGCTTGATCTTCAAGCGCTGCGTCCTGGGCCACACCTCAGTAAGCTCCTAAATCCCTTAAAGTGAAGCCCGAGAGTGCACATTTAGCAAGTTCTTCGGGAGGAGAGGACAATGCTTGGCGTGCACAAGCTTCTAGGCGTTTTAGAGGCTCCCAGAGGCTCCTGCTTTGTCCGGCAGTATTAGAACCTATTATTCTTCACTCAGCCGGACAGGTCATTATTTTTCCTGAAGTTATTGCCATCATAGTTCACCTTCCGTCCTAGACATCACCTCCGGGGCAAAGTACAAATTTTAAAATCACACCGTTTTTAGTGACATTTTGATTCATTTCACTAGGTTCATGGTGGCAGAGGTTATTTGTTGGGCTCCTAACCCCATGGTCAGCTGTTCAAACCTCCCCTCCCCACCACTACCACACACAGTAGGCTTTCTGTTCAAAGGAAACAGTTACAGTTTATAAACTCCCAAAATCCATTCAATCCTATTCAATGGATTCCTATGTGAGTGTGAATTCACTCAGCCACAGTGAAGTCCTTGTTTTGTTTGTTTGCTGTTTAATGAACCATGCCTCTAATGAAAATACTAATTATACTTCTCATGATCCAAAGTAAAATAGAAGTTATACTTCTCATGGTCCAAAGATTAGTAAAATTAATAAAATTGAGTCAGAGGAATCATGCTGGGTTTCAAGTTCCCATCATGTTTCTTTTCTTTTCTTTTTTTCTTTTACTCTTTCTAAAATCTCTTCTCCATTAAAGATTCACCCTTTGGATGTCAACGAAGGTCACATGGAAGAAGCACACCAATATTAGTGACCAAAAGTTTGTAAATCATATCATCTGAAGCTGCATGAGGGAATAGTGTCAGAACTGAAATTGTGACAATCTAGCTTGCAACAACTCAAGACGATGTTGAGACCCCAAAATAGTTTGATAAGATCTGCATAGGAAATAACCCTCAAGTAATTTCCTTGTATGAATAATAGAGAGATCAGAAGACACTGGTTATCAAACAGCGTGCATTGGAGAGAGGACGACAGGAGATCAAAATGATAAATCTGCCTTGAATGGTTCAGATCTGGACTGTGGATCCCCCTCGGAGGAAAGGTGGCGCTGATCTGGTTTTCACCATTTTCTCTATTTTTGTTGCTTTTTGTCTGATCACATTGGGCTTTATCTCAGATGCATTTTGTCATTGGGGTGACCCTCTAGAACTTGTGTGACATCTTTTTCTGTCTAGGATTGATGTTCTGGGATTATACCAACAGCAAGTAAGACAAGGGGTTCTGGGAAAGGGCGGGGACACAGTGGAGGTAGAAGTGTAAAGAGAGAGGGTGGTAAAAGGAATCTGATGTCAAGAATTTCAAGAAGAAAGAGAATGTTTTGAAATTGATTGTGATAGCAATTGTACAATACTGCCAGATGTGACTGAATATGGGATGGTATGATATCTATAACAGCTCCCAACAAAATGGTTATGGGAAAAAATTAAAATCTTTCCTTTGAAATAACCCTGCTTTGCTTTACAAAAACAACAGATTATCCACAAGAGATATCCCCAAAGTCATTTCCATCAAGTTAAGCCCAACTGATAGCAAATCTATCAAGAGTTTCTGAGACTGTAAATCTTTATGAACGCAGACAGCCTCAACTCTCTCCCAGGGAGTGTTAGGGAGGTGTGCATGAGTGCATGGTAGCAGCCAAAGCCACGCCCATAGGAGGCAAACTCGCAATGCAGCAGATTTAGATGATTTCTTAAAATATGTCTTTTAAGGCATATTATGGCACTTAGATCATGGATCTGTAGGGCAGGTACATCTGTGTTTGTGGGAGAAGGAGTTACCATTAAAGGACTGTCCATCATACCTGAAGAAGGATGCTATGTCACGGGTCCCTGCTCTGCATGCGAGAGACCTGTGCTTGTGGAACAATGTCATGGCACGAGTCATGAGAAGCTAAGTAGAATTTTAAAATGTTTCAAAAACTTTCATAGCTCAACATTTGTGTTCATAATTTTCTCTGTATCTGAAAGTATCAATCATAGGGCATATTGCTTGCTAAGACTGCCTTTACAGACACCTGTAATTCTCACTCCTTCACATCATCATGTTGCTATCCTCATGACAGTGTCCCTACCGTCGAGGTGATTTAGACTCATTCTAAGCCTGTAACACAAAGCAGCGCTGTAAATATGGCCGGGAGTAGATAGCCTCGTGTTCTCAGAAAGTTCAAGTTCCTGACAGGGCATTTCACAGCCCACTGCACCCCCCTCGGGGCTTCTCCCTATCATTCTGACATATATGTACATACACCTATATCCCTATCATTATATATTAATATACTTATAGATATACATGCCTATATTTTACCTCTATAGATGTATTTTGCCTTCTAGTTCTTTTCTCTACTCCTACTTTCCTTCTGCCCCACTTTCATGTTTGACCTTCACTCGACTCTCAGTAATAACTCTGGGCTACGTTGCACTCGATCAAAGCCCAACAGACATTTGTCACCCTCCTTGCCATTGATTCATTGATTTTAGGTCTCTTTGATGTTTTCTTGTCCTTGAGTTTGTTGGATCCCCACCCCCCAACCTCACCCGTATTCCTGGCACCATTGGTCCTGTTGTTTTTTCCTCAGGATGGTTTATCTTGCCTATCTTATATAGATAGACATGAAATACAAAAGAAGAAGCAGAAAGGAAAAAAAAAAGAGTGGGGGATGTAAATAGCTCCAAGTCTGTCTGCTGACACTTATGTAGGTGTTCTGATTGAGTCTGAGGTCTCAAGCCCTTCCCTCTGAATCTAAAGTCTATTTTCAGAATCCCTTGAGGATTTTGTTGATTTGTTCTCCAAGCTGTTCTGTTATGCTCCTTTCATCTTTTGTTCCAGTGTTGGTGAGTCAGACTGGGCATAATTCCGACACTGTGTATTCAGTGCTGTCTCCTGAATCACTGTCGATAAGTAAGGAGATATCATGTCCAGTGGTGGGGCTGATTCTATGGTACTCTCTGTGTCTTGACTGCTCTAAGCAGAAGTGTCATCCTCAGGGCTTGGTGTACAGGAGATCTGTTTTTTTATGTATATCAGATTGTTGTGCTGTTTTCATTGACAGTAGGCATTGGTAACTTGTTGTTTGCTTCAAGAAAATGTTTAATGTTTTATATCTATTATGTTGCCAATATCTGTGTTACCTGTAGGAAAACTCTCACTGGCTGAGTGCGCCATGTTAATTGATGCTCTCCATTTGACTTCTCTGGATTCTGATATCTATTGCAATGGCCACAGAGAACTCACAGTCACAATTAATGATTAAAGGGTTTATTATGGAAGTTAAGTTGTAGGTCGGTGAGAAATGCTCAGGACTATTTTTCAACAGCATATATTTTAGAGTTTGTGATAGGTAGGCTTTTGCCAACATGGTCAAAGAAGATATGTAGGTTTGTTGTGACAACAAGGCCAATGAAGACATGTAAGATCAATTGAAGGGTGGAGATAGATATGGCTCAATGAACCCCATCCTTTCTCTCTTGTTCTTGGATCTTCAGACCAGCTGGCTGCCTTGTTTATCCTGAGCCTTGATCTGTAAGCTACCCTACCTGTAAAACACCTAATCCGTGGACTGTCTCGCTGTGAGTTGGGGTTTGTTCAAGCCTTGCTTTGCCATGCTCCTGGGATATATTTCTCGTGAGCTGGGGACTATCCGACTCTGTCATCCGTCTGACTCTTGGTGACCTGCCTTGCTGTTTGTTGTTGTGGTAGGATAGCCTGAATTGCTCTGAAGCGGACTACTTGGCAGTCCTCAAGACAGACTGCCAGTGTACTACCTATCTCACACAAGTGAGTTGCACTGGGCCATTTGCATTGCTTTATAGATTATTTAACTGTTTATTTCTTATGTTATATATCTTTCTATCTATATATATATAGAGAGAATTATTAGTGTCCTGGTTTTGTTTCTCTAGAGAACCCTGTCTAACACAGAGTTCTTTCCGGTCTGCTAATAAATGCCCCAAGGGGCATACCCCTCTGACAGAAGCCACAACCCAAAGACATTCAGCTCACGTTCCATGGTTCAGCAAACCCAGCTCTAGGATTAGGTGTCCAGAGGCACCCCCCCTCCAGTAAACATCAGCTTAATGGCACTGAGCTCCACTTCCGCGGGTCAAGAAGAACAGTATCTCCAATCAGTTGTCTGGGGGCATCTTCACTGTCAAAACATCTTGTGCCAAAACACTCACCTTAATTTGCTCCATGGTCAGAGAGTCTGAAACTTTTGCATGCGCTGGCTCCTAATGCTGCTGAGGCTCCTCTGGTGGTGAAGCTGTCCTCTGGATCCGGGAGGTTTCCTGCCCAGGATTCTCAGATGCAGAGGGCTTGCTCCTTCCCGTCCCTGGCTACTCAGAAGGTTCATTGTGTACACGGGAAGATGGCTTTCTAGAGACTCTAGTTCACAATTACTCACAGGTGAATCATATCAATATCTCCCCCCCACTTTTTCATGAAACCCACACAAGAAACATTTGCTTAGTGGACGTTAGATGCTTTGGCTAGTAGAACCACTTTAAATAATTCACTGTTCCTACACTAAAATTATTCTATAGAGAGGTTATCAATTGAGTTATCAGCATCCTGTTTTAAGACCCAGGCTATTATAAATAAATAGAGTAAATTATAAAATATTCTCCTTCACTATGCTTAGGATTAGAAATAATTTGCTTGGCATAGACATAATCTGTTTCTTTAATATTTATATTTTCTTCAATGATGCATTGAAGAAATGAGATTTCCACTCATGATGCATTCCACTCTCTCTTTTGTCTCAAGCTAACATCAATAATCCAAATGCCAAGAAAAGGTTTTTATATTTTTTATTTGTATTCAAGTGTAGGTAATAAAACTGATTGAAAACTTCAAGTGTTGCCCTAATTACAGTGGAAGGTAGATTCAGTTTCTTAAGCAGAGGGGCACTAAATCTTATTTTCAGTTTTAGTGTAAATTTTATTGAAATATTATATGTGTGTCTTCAAAAAAAGATTGAGGTCAAGGATTTCATTTCACCTAGATCCAAAATCAATGCTCAGGGAAAGCAGCAGTAACTGAACAACCTACCTGTGATGCTTACATTTTATGTTACCTGTGTGAAAGTAGGTGTGGCCTCCAACCTATCAATCAAGACGCAGACTGATGATGCTTTCCTTTATAGAAGAGAGATACCGGGAACATCCTTTACTTTTGCTCCGGTTTGCCTTCCAGCTTGCTTCGTTTCTATGTCTGACTCTGCGTTTGGAAGTCCTTGTGGCCTGCGACCTGGCAGCTGGGCTGTCTTGTCATGTTCCTGCCTGTATTGGAGTTACAGCACCCAGCACCCACTGGCCTGTGATCTCCCAGCTTCCCTCTTTGCCTTTCTGTTTCACCCATTGGCGGCTTCCAGAGGCTGAGGAGGGCTCCAGCAAGCATTGGACCTGTGGATTTGAATTGGACTGGGTTGGGCTGGCATTTTTGATATCAAATTCCATTTTGATATAAAGCCTTTTCTTCTCTCTCTCTCTCTCTCTCTCAAAAGCTTAACCTCATATTGCCTTGGGAAGTTTTGCTCTAGAAATATTTGATGAAATGAGGTGGGGCTGTGTCTGACCTCCTCAGGCTACACAAAGGAGGAGAATCCAATTCACATGTGCCCAAGGATGCGGTCTTTGAGGTCGACTTCCATTTGGCAATTTTCTTTACCCTATTCTGAGACCAAGCGCCCCACCCCCAGCGGCCACACAGAACTCACAAACAATACTAACAAGTATGGGGCTTATTAAGGAAATGCCTTGGTCACTACAAGTTAGGATAAGGCAACCTCAAGGATATAAACCTGTGGTCCATAGTAGAGCCATTCAAAACCATGCCAGCAGATATGTTTCTTTCTTGTTCTGTGTCTCCTGCTTGCCCTTGCCTCTCAGTCACATGCCCCCTTGGCCTCAGCCCTGCTTGGTAACGGTTATAACACACCTTTAGCACTGACAGGTGCTCAAATCCCAGTACTGTTACCCCCACAATCCCTACCATTCTGCAAGCCAACCTCCTACCCAAAGGCACTCTACTTTCATTGTTCTCTGCTGACAAGAGAACTCACATATGTTCCACTGCTAGCTCTTCTTTCTTAATCCTCGGGACTATCTGTTCTTGATTCTGATATGGCTCAGAACCACATATTTCCAATGGTCTTAGGATAAAGAGACATGGCTCCTCCCTCTATTCATCTCCAGGCAGCTCTGCCCACATGCAGATATGCCCACAAATGAGAACCTGGCATGAAGACTGTTACCCATGTTACACCATGCTTCAAGAAAACATTCATTTATTTTTAATTAGAAAGAAATAATTCACAATATATAATTATAAATGTTTGTGATTAATCATTATACTTTAATTATGTTCAATTTCTAAAAATGAAAATATATCCTGCTTCAAAATTGATGGTGAAGAGGTTGTAGGAAACTTGGTAAGACTTGATCAAGGCTAATGTAACTGAGGGGGATTACAGAAACCCAATGAAGGCTGAGCATTATTGTGGCACAAGAGAAAAGTAAAAGTAAATAAAGGAAAGAAGGAGGCGGCAAAAGACATTTATAGAGGTCTAAATACAGACATGTACATATGTAAATATATTTAAATATGATGTTGGGGAAATAGACCTATGTGCATATGTTTATAGGTTTAGTATTATGGTAGCAGATATACGTCAGACCTCTACTCAATTACTCCCTCAATGCAAGAATACTTTGTTCTATTAAATTGGCATTCTATTAAACTGCAGACAAAGTGGGTCCATAAACAAATGTGAAAAAGCTGATGCTGTCTAGCTATCAAGAGATAAAGTATTTGGGGTCTTAAAAGCTTCAAAATAAACAAGGGACCATCTAGTTGAGAAGCAATAAAGCCCACATGGAAGAAGCACACCAGCCTGTGTGAGTGTGAGGTGTCAGTGGGATCAGGATCAGGTACCAAAGAACAAAATATATTGATGTAAATAAGAGGGAGTGCAGAGTGGAAACCCAAAGCCCACCTATTGGCAACTGGGTATCCCCTTACAGAAGGGTCACAGGTAGGAAATGAGCCAGTCGGGATGTAGTACAACACCAATGAGACATACCACTTTCCTCCAGTTCTTTAATACTCACCACCACCACCACCCCACCCTCCATGATCACAATCCTAATTCTATCTTACATATCCAGATAGATCAGAGAATTTACACTGGTGCAGATTAGAACTGGAAACACACGAAATCCAGGCCAGATAAAATGCTCAGGATCAATAATGATAGTAGTGCTATCAGGAGGGTAAGAGGAAGTTAGGGGAGAAAAGGAGACCCAATCACAAGGATCTACATATAACCCCTCCCTGGAGGATGGATAACAGAAAAGTGGGTGAAGGGAGACATTGAATAGTGTACAATGTGACAAAATAATAATAAGTTATAAGTTATCAAGGATTCTTGGGGGATGCAGAGGCAGGAGAGAGGGAAAAAATGAGGATCTGATTACCAAGGGTTCAAGTAGAAAGAAAATGTTCTGAGAATGATGATTGCAACAAATATACAAATGTGCTTGATACAGTGCATGTGCATATGGATTTTGAAAAGAGTTGTATGAGCCCACAATAAAATTATTAAAAACAGAAAGTTCATCCTGCATATCAGATCTTTACATTATGATTAATATCAAAATTACAGTTATGAAGTAGCAATGAAAATCATTTTAGGGTTGGGGGTCACCACAATCCGAGGAACTGTCTTAAAGAGTTGTGGCATTAGGAAGGTTGAGAACCACTGAACTAGATAATGAAAACTTAATGAAATAGGATATGGTTGCCCAGATAAAACTGGGCCATCATGAAAGCCTCTATTTCCTGGTAGAACACTATCCAGAGCTTTGTTTTCTGGAGGGAACAACACTACCCCTGGAGGGCACTGCAATGATCCAGGGACTGTGTGTGTGTGTGTGTGTGTGTGTGTGTGTGTGTGTGTTGGGAGTGCGGGGGAGGGGAGATGCAAGACAGCTGATTTAGAAACAATTAGAAAAACCCACCACACTCACTGTCATCACGTCAATGTCCATTTATAGCAACCTTGCAGGACAGGGTATAACTGCCCCTGTGGATTTCCCAAAGTGAAATTCTTTAGAGGCACAGAAATCTTTGTCTTTCTTCAGGGCAGTGGCTGGTGTGATGAACTGCTGACCTTGACAGGTGCGCAACCTGGAGTATGAGCAATCTTACAGTCACTTTTAATTGCCAGGAAGACGCTGAGTTTTGTTGTGGTGGTTTCTGGAAAGAGGGCGGTAGACCACCCACATCTGGGAACCTATGAACTAGGAAGATATAAAAAGCAAAGAAAGATGCACGCTGGCTCTACACATATAAAATAAATACACATTTTTTTTCAAAGTTATGTATTGAACTTTTACTTTTTTTACACAAAACAACCTGATCACCTTCAACATACTCTCCATTACAAGTAATAAATCTGGATTCCATTCTTGGAACCATCTGTTTGGCTGGCTGGCAGCACCTCCCTCACTTTTTTCTTCACCTCTTCTTCAGAGTCAAGTCACTGCCCTTTCACGTCTCTCTGCATTTGCAGAAACAAAAGGAAGTCACAAGAAGTGCGAACAGCTGAGTAATGTGCGTCACGCAGGAGAAGCACGCTGTTTTTTGCCCCAAACTGGTGCACCTGAGATAGCTGCATGAACACGTGCATTGCTGTGGTGGCAAAACCAGTGCTTCATCTGCCACAAATCAGGTCACTTTTTTGTCACATATTGTTAAGCAATCTTTTCAGAGCCTCTAAATCGAAAGTATGCTTAACAGTCTGACCTGGTGGAATGAACTCCAAATGTACAATGCCCTTCACATAAAACAATAACAAACCAAATGAACATCATCTTGAACTTTGATTTCATTTAAACACTTTGTTCAGGTGAGGTGACGATGACGTCTTCCACTGGGTTGATTCATGTTTTCTTTCAAGGTTGTAAGAAAAGCACCATGTCTTCTCACCAGTAATGGCCTTGGAAATAAGTCCTGCTCACGTCAGGGTTGTTCTTTCAAAGCACAGCGTCTTTCCACTTGAACCTCTTTTTCTTGGTCTCTCAGAATGCCACCCCCTCCCCTGAACACACACGTGTTTTGCAGTGACCCTTCTCATTCCCAAATTGTCTCAATGAACTGAGTTCCAAGATAGTTCAGACAACTTTCTCATCTCTTCAATGGTCCATTATTGGTCTGCAAGCACAAATGTGTGAAGTTTGTCATTTTAGTCTGTTTGGGAAGTTGACCGATGTCCATAACAAGGTTTGTCCTCAATCAACAATTCATTTAAATAATTTTTTTGTGTGGCATTACTGCCCTGGTGGGAGTAGGAAGCCCAGCCTTGCTCCTGGAGAGCTGCTGCTGGATTTGAACCGCCAATCCTGTGGGCCGCAGTCCCGCGCACAACCACTACACCACCAGAGCTCAGCCTCACCTATTCTTAGAAACCAGTGAAATCAGGGGAGAGCACGAATGCAGTCCCCCACTACCATTAATTATGCAGTCGAGTTTCCCACATTTGAGGAAATGACAGGGGTCAGCACATCCGAAGTGCAGTGGATAAGTCTCGCCCTGGGAAAAGCACCTTGGTGATCACGGTAACTCTCCTGCCAGGTAAGTATCAACACTTCATTTTTAAAAATTATTTTATTGGAGGATTGTACAGTTCTTATCATAATCCATCCATCCATCTTGTCAAGCACATTTTTTTTACATTCATTGCCATCATCATTTTCAAAACATTTTCTTTCTACTTGAGTCCTTGGTTTCAGCTCCTCATTTTTACCCCTCCCTCATGGACTCTTGATAATTGATAAATTCTTAATTTTTTCATACCTTACACTGAACAATGTCTCTCTTCACCCACTTTTCTGTTGCCTGTCCCCCTGGGAGGGGTCTTTTGTAGATTATTGTGATCAAGTCTCCATTGCTCCTCCTATCTTCCCCTTACCCTCCTGGTATTGCTACAGTTATTATTTGTCCTGCAGGGTTTATCTAGCCTGGATTCCCCATGTTCCCATATGTTATCTGTACCTGTTTACATGTTGTGGTCATGATGGACTTGTAAGTAGAATTGGCATCATCACAGTATGGATGAGGAGCATTAAAGAACTAGAGGGAAGTTACATGTCTTATTGCTGCTATCCTGCAATCTTACTAGCTTGTTTCTTCCTTGAGACTCTTCTCTAAGGAGATGTCCAATGATCTACAGATGAGCGTTGGGTCTCTACTCACCATTCCCTCTATATTCATAGTGATATCACTTTTTGTTCTTCAGTGTCTGATACCTGGTCCCATCAACACCTCATGGTCACAGATTGGTGTGCTTCTTCCATGTGGGCTTTGTTGTTTCTGAGCTATATGGCAGCTTGTTTATCTCCAAGCCTTCAAGACCCCAGATGCTATATCTTTTGATAGACAGGCACCATCAGCTTTCTCCACCACATTTATTCTTGCACCCACTTTGTCTTTGGTGATTGTACTGGGAAGGTGAGCATCACAGAATGCCAGCTTATTGTAACAAACTGGTCTCGCATTGAGGGAGTACTTGAGAAGAGGCCCAATGTCTGTCTGCTACCTTAATACTTACCATATGCACTCAAGTATAAGCTAACACAAATATCCACCAACACCTAATTTTACCACAAACCTGCATAAAAATGTGTTGAAAAACTCAGTTTATACTCAAGTATATAGGGTGACATGTAGATATATGTACATCTATCTAATTTCCTATTGCTAGGTCTAAATATATTTACATATGCACATGCCGATATTTAGACCCCCATGAAAGCTCCTTTGCCTCCTATTTCTTTTCTCTATTTCATTTTACTTTCCTCTTGCCTCACTATCATGCCTGGCCTTCATTTGGGTTTCAGGAATTCCTCTTAGTTACATTGCCCTTGATCAAGCCGCAGCAGGCATTCTATGCCCTCCTCTCCGTATATTTTAGGTCACTTGTTCTGTTGTTCCTGGGTTTGTTAACAACCACTTCATTTTTCCCGCCTCCCTCTCTCTCTGCTTCCCACCACCCCAAACCATTTATTTTGCTGTTTTCTCCTTCAGATTGTTTATCCCACCCATCTTGTCTATATAGACATGCAGAGACAACAATAAGCACAAAAACAAAACAGAGCAAACCCAAACAAACCACTCATACACTTGAATTTTCCCCACAGTGCTTTTCTTGTGATCTGTGTTCAATGGCACAACAGATGCTGCCACAGTTTTCCTGAGCAAGAAACAGAAGTCCACAATTGAAGACTGTTCTTTTAAGTCAGCCATCACAGAAAAAAAAAAAAAAGGTATGTGCGAAACTGCTTTTATGAAAAAATTCACTGTGACCAGAGAGAAACTTCCCAGGAGACACCACTGGGTGCACACTCAGTGCAAGTTGCTCAGAGCAAGTTGCTCAGTTCTCGCTATGGGGGGAAATACATACTTCTAAAGTTTAGCCCAGTGGATTTTTTTTTTTCAGTTTCGGAGGTTACCACTTGTTTGTGTGTGTGTTTTCCTATAATAAAGAAACTAATTGACATGTGGCTAGAAATCAGTTTGTGCCAATGAGTATTTATTCCCTTTTCAATAATCACATATGTATTATGGTATGTCCCGCCCTCATTTCATAGCACGCTATGAGTTCTGTTAACTACAAAGACAGCAATTCAAATCCACCAGCTGCCCCCCTTGTGAAAGATGAAATCTGTTCACCTACTTATTTACTGTGTCAGAACCCTATTTAAGGTTGCTATGAGTATGAATTGACTAAACTTCAATGGGTTGCCTTTGGTTTGGCCTGGGAGGAAACCCTGTAAAAATGAATATAATCTAACAGAATTCTATTTCCCTAGCGCATCGCTGCCCTTCATCCACTAGATGGCGGTCCATACCTATTTGATGCCTTTAGATATAAAACCTTTCCAACTTTCTGCCTCACCTGAATCCTGGATTCCTGTGATTATAATGACTCATTCATTCACACACCTCCCATCCAGGTATCCAGCAATTGCAGAGTACACACTGCACCCTTAGCTAAACGTTTAGACACCAGAGACTGACTCCTGGAAGGATTCGCAACCCTGAGGCCCAGACAGGGAGTCTTGGTGCATTCAGTGGAACTGCACCGAGTTTAGCAGGAGGTCCTGTAAAGGAGCCCTCGTGGCAGAGGGGATAAATACTTGGTTGATAACTGAAAGATGAGAAGTTCAAAACACAGGCAAAAGATGTAGCAGGCTGCATCTCTAATGATTTCCTGCCCTGGTGAGCAGCTCTGGCCTATGGATAACTGAGTCATAACTGAATTATTGACAACGAGGTCAGTTTGGGGTTTGCTGTTCTGAAGGTTCTCCATATCCTGGGGGCAGTAACAACGTGTAGCCCATTCAATAGAATTCTCAGTCATAAGGGTGATGAAGGAAAAGTACTTTCTCCTATCCCTGTACAGTTTTATAAACAAAACCAAAATTTGAGGGGAGTTTTTTAGCAGGATGTAAGGCTGATGTTTTGAAAGCAATCTAATGGGAATAAACATTTACTGAGTACCTGATATGTCTATGTTGAAATTAGCTATTAGGTTCTAAAATGGTAAACAAATTCATTCATTCATTCATTCATTGCCCGCTTAAGAAACAGTAGTGAAAAGCAATCAAACTGAAACACATTGCCCTCTGATTGATTGCAGCTCAGGACATCCTTAGAAGGCAGAGTAGAACTGCCTTCAGGTTCCCAAGGCTGTAATTTCTATAGACAGAGTCTGTACCATCCTTCCACTCAGAGGGACTGAAGCCAAGCAATTGAAGTACTTTGCATGACCAGCAAGTGCTTAACACATTGCACCACCAGGGTTTGCCTACAGCACTGGAGAAGGGCACTGAAACAAGTACATAAATCACTGTAGTGTTGAAAGAAGTACTAATTATTGGAAAGTTTACCTCTTCTGAAGAGAGACAGATTTCTGATGGGGGAAATAATTACCTGAGAGATCTTATTTCAGCAATCTTTTTAGAACAAATAAAACTCCAAGAGGTGAAATGTACTAGGAACTTCATTTCCCTCAGGAAGAATAGATGAGAGGACACATCACAGTTAGCAAAAGTCCCCAGTCATGTTTCTGAGAAACCCAGCTTTGAGTTGATTCAACATAACCAACCCTAGTTCATCAGCATAGATGTTTAGGTGCTGGATGAGGTAGTTAGTAGAAAATATGTTTGTTTCAGGGATGAAAATGCTGCACATCAGGGCAAGATGCAAGCTCTGGTTAGGAGTTATTGTGAAACACGTAGAAAAATAATCTAGAGTCATTTGATAGAACTCTTTACAAATGACACTCTTCCCTATATCCACCCAGTAGTTTGAATCTTTGAGATGAATGAGATAGCAGAAAAAGGAGGAAAGAGATACAGGTCTTTGTACATCATTTGAAAAGAAGAAAATGACAGTGAGTGGATACGTGTACAGGAAGGAGCCTTGGGCCAGCAGGCAAGAGGAAGTCATGTTCCAATGCAGACCCGTAACCCAAGTTCTCAATGACTGTCCACAGGTCCAGACCTTATGGGGTTTCCGTTTCATTGTCTGTATTGGAATGCAATATGCTCATCCATCTTTTCCAGATCTTCTGCTATATCCTATGGGGAAACAGATGGCATGATACTTTAAGTGCTTGGTAGGTATAGAATCTATGTGTTCTTATTTGGGGAAGAGACCATAAAGATCATTGACTACAAAAGTTATTGCACAATTTTGTACTAGTATTTGAATTGAATGCAATAAAAGAAGGTTAACCTTTGTCTTTAACCAAAATACCAAAAACAGCAGCTGCTTCATGGGAGGAAGGTGAAGTTTTCTATTCCTGTAAAGACTTGCCATCTTAGAAATCTACAGGGACACTTCTACTATGTTTTACGATGTTGCTTGGAGTCAGACCTAACTTTTATGGCAAAGAGAACACTAAATGATTCAGTTTACATATGGATGGCCTACCTAGATAAATGCTGACGTATATCTGATATACTATACATATATCTATATCATATCTGTCAACTCCCATCAGCTCAATTCTGACTCATCGCAGCACGATAGGGCAGAGGAGAATCGCTCCCTCCAGTTTCAGAGACTGTAAACCTTGGCAGGAGGAAATAGCTTTATCTTTCATAAACAGCTGTCTAATAAGTAATACTTGATCAATTTTACAGAATTCAACTCAACCCCTGAACAGAGATCATTCCCTTCAGCCACTCTCCCAAATCCGGGACTTTTAAAGCAATATTTTAGCAGAACAAACTTAGGAAAATCACTTCATTGTGTGCGTGTGTTTATCACCATGAGAAGTTGTTAGAAATATTAGAAAATGTACTTTTCGAAAGAGACTGCAGGGCTCTTGGTGGTTGTTAGGGCAAACATGGTGATAACCACATCCTCACTCTCATGGAGGTTTCTAGTAGTATAGAAAAAATGAAACCATAGCATTTTCATTTCTTTTTTTTTAACATTTTATTGGGGGCTCGTACATCACTCATCGCAATCCATACAAACATATATTGTGCCAAACACCTTCACATGCCTGCTGCTACCATCATTCTCAGACCATCTGCTTATCTGCTTTTCTACTGAAGCCCTTGACATCAGCTTTTCATCCCCTCCCTTCTAGTCCCACTCCCCCTTCCCCCACAAGCCCCTGATATTTCATAAATTATTATTTTGTCATATCTGATATTGCCCGATGTCTTCCCTTGCACACTCCTCTGCTGTCTGTCCTACTGACAGGTTATGGATAGATCCTTGTAATTGGCTCCCTCCCTCCACCCTACCTTCCCTTCACCCTTCCAGTATCTCCACTCTCACTACTGGTCCTGAGGTGTTCATCTGTCCTGGGTTCCCTGTGTTACCAGGCCTCATATGTACCAGGGTACCTTCTCCAATCCAGCTGGATTTGTAAGGTCAAATAGGGATCATAATAGAAGTATACAAAATTTTGTTTGTGTTTGGCTCACTTTTTACTTTTCCTGATTTCTCAACATAAGTTATTTGTTTCTTTAATCATTCAAGCAAAAATGCCTCCTCTATTTCAAGTCAAGCATCTTTTACTTGATCTGACCACTCACATTCCTTCTAAATCTTTAATCTTTATCTAAAATATTTAAAGGCCACCTCATGTGATTGCTTGTCCCTTCACTTTCCTAATTCCCTAGATCAACTGCATTGTAACCCAATTCCCTACTCAGCAAGCATTCCCTGGGACTTAACAAAGGTAGCCTGATGATGTTGTGGATTAAGTATCAGGCTGCTAACCACAGGTCAACAATCCAAACCAACCAGCCACTGTGCAGGAGAAAAACAAGGCTCTGTACTCCTGGAACACTTCCAGATCCAGAAATTCTGCTGAAACAGTTCAACTCTGTCCCTAACGCCCAGGGCCACTAGGACCTAGGATACAACTTGATGGCATTGGTAGAGGTTTAACAGAATCTTTTGGTTGTGGATGAGCGATTGGTAAATATGTTTTTAATTTTTTCCCCTAAACATTCTTGGTCTTAAGTACCAGTCCCTAGGCATGCATTAGAAGTGCCAGGGCACCCAGCTTGGTGGTGGATTAGGAACCAAATGATGGGCAGTTTGAAGTGGTTAAGAAACTCCTTGGGCAAAAGGCCTGGCAAACTGTCTGTAAGGGAAACTGCCAGGAGCCCAGAATCCCCTTGGGTTGGTGTTGGGCTGTAAGAGTGGCTTACAGAAGCTTTTCAGTCTTTTCTCAAGTTTAGATCAATGTTTTAGAAAAGCATTTCATGTTGCTGGCTCCTCTTGATGTTTCTTCATCAAATCAAGTCCAAAATCAAGGATGCTTGCTAAACTAACGTGAAGATCCTGCCGCATAGCAAAGGAGAGAAAACAATGCACTATCAGCCCTTGTTTGTATTTAATAGGAAAATGTGGTCATTTAGCAGGCAAGACAAGCCTTATATTTGTTGTTGCCGTCATGTACTCGTGTCCATCTCATGATTGGGATTCTAGGGGTGGAGTCTAGCTTGTCATTCTGGAGATAGCCAATGAGTAGCCAATGAGGCCTCTGTGTGGGCATGGTTTTCTCCTGAGCTTTATGGGAAATCTTGCAGTATTTCCCAAAAGTCAAGAAGGGAGACTTGACTCAGTCTCCAAGGCAATGAACTACTGACAAGACTAGATGACAGCATGCTGTTCGATCCTGATTCCTGGAGAATGGAGGAGCCGGAGGAGAGGCCACATGGGCTTGCCCTGATGGAGCTAAACCTCTGAGGCTGGAGAAGCCACGTGGAGACTCCTGTTAGTGCTGAGATGTTTCTACTGCCACTGGACACACAAGACTCTGCACCAACTCTCACCTGTGATTGTCCTGGTGTCATCGTACATGCTTTGTGAGTTGGAAGGAGACTTTATAGTCTGGTATTGGACATATGGGCTAATATTGGACTTTTGAATGGACTGGGTTGGGATGCTTTCTCAATGTTCCATTCCTCATGTATGTATAACTTTACTTTATATCCATGTTTGTCTATGAATTTGTTTCTCTAGTCTACCTGGACTAACACATTCATTATTTAAAACATGGCTGGGTTTCGTGTCCTTTAGAGGGATGCAAAGGGTACGATGGGGCAGGACAGCGAACTGTACTGACTTACAGCATAACTGTGGAAATTAAAGCAAAATCCTATTGTGATAAGAATTATATGAGTCCCCAATAAAATGATTTTTTTATAAAGGCCCAGCCTCATGATGTGAGCATTTATATGTCTTTAGCAGTGATGATGATGTGCTCAGGGTATGGCTGAACAGGGATGGGAAAAACCCAAACACAAAGACTAACTCACTCTCCCATGCTCTTTCCAGGTTCTCTGAGATATCCTGGCTTCCAGTCTTTGTATGTGAAGCTGTCACTCACACTAGGTGCTCTTGGTGTTGAGATGTCACTCAAACTGGAGGTTGTGCAAGTGAAACTGTCATTCAAAATGGCTCCCTGGCAAATGGAGCTGTCAGTCATTCTGAATGGTTCGGTCTGTTGCATTGTCAAGAGGAGGAGCTGATGTGTACTGATAGCTGTCCCACATAATCAGTGGAGTGAAAGTCTAGATGATCTCCCAAGTCTGAAGTGTACCAAACTTGTTTTCCCCCAATGAAAAAATCCTTTTTATTATCCAAAAGTTTTTGATGACCAGTCAGTCAATCTTAAGGGGACTGTCTTTGATATCTTATGCTGCTACTGCAGAAGTACACACAACAACGAGGTGGCTGTGCAGTAGAGAACTTTATTTTCTAGAAGGCTTAATTCAGGGTATCCAATCTAGGTAGACTTTTCCTCTTGATTGGCTTTGGTGAACGGTCTTTGTCACTTTTCAACTTCTTTTCCTGCACACTCTTCAATTGGCTTAGCATCTTTGAGTGCCCATTCTGTGAGCTAGCTTGCTTTTCACCTCTTTTCTATCTCAAAAGATCAAACTAAAACAAACAAACTCACTGCCATCAGGTCGATGCTAATTCATAATAATGCTGTGGAAAGCACAGAACTGCCCCTATGAGGCTCTGAGTCTGGGGCTCTTTGCTGCATAAAAAGCCTCGGGAACTCTTAAGAATGAGAGCTAGTGGTTTGGGCTTTAGTTTTGATCCTCTTGTTGAGAGGTTTGAAACCATGAGGCAATTTACTCCTCTCAACAGTTACAAACTCAGAAATTGCCTGGATGGCAGAAAACTTGTTTGTTTGTTTTCTCCTGAGGAGCAGCTGGTGGATTAGAACTATTGACCTTGTGATTAGCAGGCCAACTTGTAACTCATTGGGTCCCAACACAGGCCACATTAAATCCATCCAGTTAACAAAATAAAAGCAGTCTATTCACAAATGGAATGAAAACCATAGGCAGAGAGGATACGATTTACAAAGTATATTTGGGTAGATTGATAGAATTGTGTCCATAACAGGAACATAAGAAGAGAAATACTACAAGTACAAAACGTTACTGAAATTTGATAAAGAATTTGGTTAATTGCCTCTTCAGCTTCCCATTGCTGGTCAAAGAGAAGATAGAGCATGCAATAGGTATTAGTCATTTGTACATTTGCGCCTTCACTCCATACATCTGGACGGTATGCTGACTGGTAGTCAGTGTGCTGCACAAGACTTCTTTAAAGTGTTGATGAACAAGGCTGTCACTTGGAGGAGCAAAAGTACACCTCATCTGAGCCATGGCTTTGCAACTGTCTCACATGCACCTGAAAGTTGGACAATGAATAAGAAAGACTACAGAAGACGCTCTACTTTAAATTATGGGGTTGGTAAAGAATACTGAAAGTACTGTGTTCTACTAGAAGAACAAACAAATGTATCCTGAAAGAAACTGCACCAGAATGCACTTTAGAAGCCAGGATGGCAGCACTTTCTTTCATGCCCTTGAGACTGGTAATCAAGATGGGAAGAGGACACAGTGGTTGGTAAAGTAGAGGGCCTGCAGTCAAGAGTAAGACCCTCAGCATGATGAAGGGACACAGTGGCTACCACACTGGACTCAGACATAAGGACAATTGTAGGGGCATGGGAGGACTGGGCAGTGCTTCCTTCTGCTCTATGTGGGGTTGCTATAGACAGAGACAACTGGAAGACAGATGGCAGCTCACACCAATTCCATGAACGATGGTGCAGCAGGTCGATTCTGTGCTGCAGGGCTGTTATGAATCTACTCAATGACAGTGGGCTGGTTTGGTGTGACTAAATGTAGCCTCCTCACTTGTGAGGTTATTTGACCCTGAGTAAGTTTATACCTCCCAATCACATGTACTAATAGAGAAATCAAATTCTAACCTATAGCATCCTCTAGGTAATTTCACCTTCATGTTGGCAGGAACTACATCCTTAAAAAAATAACTACTAAGTATAAACCAGTGCTGTTATGGGTACATGCTTACCCTTCATAAAAATGTAGAGTGAATCATGTTGAAAAAAGGAATTTTAAATAGAATAGTGTAAACAATAGGCTATGTGTTAGACCAGGAAGACTAGAGGAATAAATCCACAGAGACTCATATGGGAATAAGAAAGAGGTTTATATATAGGAGCTGTTGAATATTGAGAAAACATCCCAGCCCAGTCCAGATCAAGTCCATATGTCTGATATTAACCTTATGTCCAATACCAGTCTATGAAAACCTCTTCAGACTCATGAAACACTTGCAATGACACTGAATGCTGGAAGATCACAGGTCACTGGCTGTAAAGTCGGTGGCAATAGAAGCATCTCAGAGCTGGCAGGGGTCTCCATGTGGTTCCTCCAGTTCCCAGGGCTGTATTAGGGTAGGTCCATGTGGCTTCTCCTCAGGGATGTCTTGCAGGAAATGAATGTTGTCAGTAGAGTTTCCAACTGAGTGAACTGAGAGAGATAGTGACTTGTGCTTCTAAGAAGGCTTACTGGATTTCTCAGAGTTGTCGACAAGACTATGCCCACAGAGAGGTCTCATGGGTTATCTCCAGATTGACAGACTAGGCTTCCCCCCTACACTCTTAATCCTCAAATTGACACCAGATTGGTGACTTCCATAGGAGGTGTCTCTCCCAACTTTTTTAATGATCATTTTATTGGGGACTCTTATAAAAATCCATATAGCAATTATATCAAGCATATTTGTACATATGTTACCATCATCATCTTGTAAACATTTATTTTCTCTTTGAGCCCTTGGTAGCTCCTCTGTTTTCCCTCCCACCTCATGAGTTGATAAATTACAGTTATTTTCATATCTTAACACAGACCGACAGTTGTCTCCATTCTCTCACAGTTTCTGTTGTTTGTTCCCCTGGGGGTGGGTGCTGGTGGTGGTTATGTCTCTATCATTGTGATCGGGTCCCCCTTCCTCCCCTCCCCACCCCACCTTCCCCTACCCTCATTTCTGTGGGCTTATCTGAACTGGATTCGCTGTGGCATGAGCTCTTACCTGTTCCAGTATACTTGCTCTGGTCTAGCCCAAAGTGAAGGAGGTTCCTCTTATAGACACCACCTTTGTAGCATCAATAGATCCAGTATTTGGAAGGCTGGGGCAAGTTTCCCCTCCGTGTATGCTTCCAGTGTTGTCTTAGGTTGAAATATTGGACTTCCGCTTTCAGGATCTCATCCTCTGCGCTATTACCAACTGGGTCTCTAGTATTTCATTGCAACAACAAAATTAGGCGCCTAACTCAGTGACATTCTAATTCTCTCCAGTAGTTCCTCTCCTTAAAGTGAGAGACAGTTCTTCAAGCCCCTTATTAGGAGGCTTTCTCACCATCCCCACTTGTAATGTTCTGCCCCTCCTGAGAAGTCAGAGCTCTCTGTATCATTGGTCCTATGCAACCGTATGACATATTTTGCACTTCGATTAGCCCGAGTGGTTACTCACTGGCCTGCTAACTCCAAGGCCAGCAGTTCAAAACTACAAGCCAGTGATCTAGACAAGGTTTCCTGTTACTGAAGAGAGTGACAGTCTTGGAAAACCCTAGGGACTGTTTTCTCCTGTGGTTCAGGGTAGCTGTAAGACAGCTTCCACTGGGTGGTGGTGAATTGGGTTTCTTGCTTAGTTTTGGATGCTGATTTACAGTCTGCTGTCTTATCCCAGGACATGCTTTCCCCTCGAGTTTTGTTCCTTCTTTAACTCTCTCTTTCACCAACTCCCACTAGATTAAGAAGGAAGGATCTCCGTCCTCTTTTTATCTATTACACAAGCACCCAGTCATACTAATCATCTTCATTTTGACATGACAGGACCCTTAAAAATCCACTGCTATCAATTTTTGTGTCATCACATTTTATTTCATCTGTTGAGATTTGTTATTTGTTTTAGCAATGTCACTTGGCCCCAAACGTCTGAGGAGTGTAATGTTGGAACACTTTGAATGGAAAGAAAACAACTTTTTTCTTCTGATGATGACTCTGTTGCTAACATCTTGGGCTTAATTTCACAAGAGGTTTGCATGGGATGTTTTTTCTTGTCCCTTTCTGCTCCAGAGTTGTAAGATGTTCTGGCCACGATAGAGGAGCCCTGGAGGCATCGTGATTGTGGCTCCACATAGAGCTGTCACCCTTAAGATCAGTGGTGGACACCACCAGGGTCTCCAATGGAGAAAGAGGAGGCTTTGTACTCCCAGAAAGACATATAGTCTCAGGACAATTGTGTCTCTCTTCTTAAGATGATTGCATTATTGAATTGCATGACCTGTGAAGTGTATGCCAAAAAACGATGCTTAAAAGACTAAAAAACTAAAGAGTTACAATCTCAGAAACAGGGGCAGTTGTATGCTTTTCAGTCAGGAGATGCCAGTGAACTACGAAGTGAGAAAAATAAGGGTGATACTTTCTTCCAGAGATGAGCAAGGAAGAGATCAGACAAAGAATAATGAAATCGCTAGCTGGGCGAAGGCCACAGTTATTACTGACAGAGTTCACATGAGGGACAGGTGTCACCATCGGGGGCTTCAGAGCACAAAGAGCATCGATTATAAATGACCTCAGCAGATTTAGATATGCCCTTAATTTTATTAAAGATACAGCTTTAGTGTTTCTGACTGCACTTTCCTTGACAGACACCAGGTGGCATATGGATATAATCTAAAAGGGAGCCAGGCTACATCTTAAAATAGTTCTGTTTGGCTCATGTAAGTAATAAAGCTTTGATTAAGCTTTATGTAGACTAGACTAGTGAGCCAATGCACAGAGTAAGCTGCTTTATGTGACAGACTATATTTATACTGAAAAACTTATCAACTATGAGTCGTTAATTGGTGGGATTCAAATAATTTAGCAACCAGCTGGTTTGCTAACCTAATGATATCTATATCTATATATGTATATATACATACACATATATATCATATTTATCAGACCTTAAGACTCACCTGACCATAAGACACACCCAGTTTTTAGAGCAGGAAAACAAGAAAAAAACACTTTTCTGCTTCTGCTGAACTTGCAACAATTGTTCTTACAATACGTTTAGCTCTGTGAACATTTTCATGAATTTGCATCATTCACTCATACTATCTCATGGAATTTGGGACCTAACACAAAGTGGTCACAACAACAAGTCATCTTCTGGGAGGGTTGACACGTTTTCTCTTTGTGTTGCATGTTTACTTACAAAGTAAGAGACACAAGAGAATAAAATGTAGTATTTCTTCAAAAGTATAGCAAGTATTATGCAACAAATAAATATTACAAGTATAGTTCAGTCTAATGTTTCACCTATGTTCAGAGTGAGTGTACAGAGTAATGTTCACCTATGTACAGAGTGAGTGTTGTTATGATGCTTAGAGGGGATCGTTGCAAAGGTGAACATTAAAAGTGAGTAAGGAATGTCAACTTGTGATTTCCACATCCAGCAGCTGCCCAGCATTCCATTTTAGAGAGAAGTCTGATTACATGTTGCCATTTTAACAACCAATTCTTTTTCCTCAACAAAGAATTAGGTATATTGTTTCTGCCAAGCCAGTGTGAGCTGAATTTCACCACTCTCATTAATTAGAAAAAAAATAGGCAATTCCTTTAGAAGGCAATGAAAATGGAATTTGGGGAGAAAAATACTAGCGGAAGAAATACAAAAGGAAAAGGAGCACAGACAAGAGGAATGTGAAGGAAGAGGGGGAGGGAAGAGGGACAAAGTGAAAATGGGGGGGTGGGGAGAACAAACATAAGAGAAAAGAAAATTCACCTTGAGGGTCTCACAGGGGCAGAGGGTAGGAAATGGTCTCTGAGGGAAAAGAGAAGGAGGAAGAGGCTCAGCAAGTCTGGGGTGAAGACAGAGGTCTCTTAGAACTTGCCATGATATCATGTTGAGTTGTTTTGCAAATCTTTACAAATGCACTAAAAATTGATAGCGCTAGCAGGGGAGTGGCTGGCTTCCTCACCTAATCCATAGTCCACATGTAGACAAGAGAGGAGGACATTGGCGGGAGCTGATTCTTGTATCGAGGTTCAAAAGAGTGCATGGGTACAAAAAATGACTTTACATGATGTAAACATGCTTACCTTTTGCCAGTGGGAAAAAATGCTAACTATAAAGAAGACCTTGTATTTCTAGCTGACAAAACTTTGACGTGGTCAATTACAGCATTTATAAGAAATGAAACTACTAGTGTCGATGGTAAGGGATAGGAAAAACAGAGCACTGGTTCAAAGGAAGTGTGTGCATGGAAATCTATGCACTTGCTCCCTATGACCATAGACAATGATTATAAGGGCCAGCTACAATCCTTAAATCTGAAGAATAGCCTTCTATATCATGGAAGCCATTAAGAATGCTTGTCCTTACTAGATATTTGACCTTATTTAGTGCTTCTTCTTACTAGAAACTGAAAAATATACATCTTTTGAATTTTTAGAAACATACTAGGATACTTCTGAGCTATATAATCAACTTTAGTTAAAATAAAATTTATATAAAAATAAGCATAAGAGAAGACAGAATGTACCCAACCAAGGATATATCAAAGAGTAAAGGAAGAGCAATCCATAAAGGTATGGCATAACTATGGTCTTTTAATTAGATCTTAAAGATGTCGAGGAGTAGAATATTTTCAACCTGTATCCTCCTGATGTCAGTGAATTTGATTTGTTGCTGCTATTGTTTTTGTGTTGGTATCATCCCTATATGACTTTTTTTTCACTCTATGTAATTTATTTTGAATGGTGGGTAAGTTCAGGTTGACTGGAGAAAACAAGGCCAGGGGCACTCATATATGTGTGAGAAAAAAAGCATATCAAAAAAGCAATTATAGACTGAGAAAGCATCACAGTCCATATCAAGTCCATAAGTCTGATATTAGCCCATATGTCCAGTACTAGTCCATAAAGTCCCTTTCAGACTCATTGCTTCACATACAATGATGCCGAATGCAGGAAGAGTGGAAGACCTCTTCCAGTGGGTGGAAGATCTTGTGGATGCAGTGGAGGGGGAAGCAACTCAATGCTGGCATTGGTCTCCACGTGCCTCATCTACTTTCTCAGTGTCTTCTCCACAGAAAGGTGAAGCAGAGAGATGGTGTGTGGACCGCCTCCAGGTAGAAAGAGACCTCGATACAAGAATAAGCTCCCACCAATGTCCTCCTCTCTTGTCTACATGTGGACTACGGATTAGGTGAGGAAGCCAGCCACTCCCCTGCTAGCACTATCAATTTTTAGTGCATTTGTAAAGATTTGCAAAACAACTCAACATGATAGCATGGCAAGTTCTAAGAGACCTCTGTCTTCACCCCAGACTTGCTGAGCCTCTTCTTCCTTTTCTTCTTCATGAGAAGAACACGCCCATAAGGAGGCATGAGGCATCAGGCCATGACCAAGAGTCATGGGTGAATTACTCTGTAGACCGTGTCAAGATTGTGAAGAAAAATTAGTCAAAATTAACCAGAATCTGAGTACATTGAAAACCATCTTCAAAATTTCCTCAATAGTTTCCATGAAAATGTTTTATCCCTATTCATCTGCATTCAGCATATAGTGCACAGTCTGGTTGATATGTCTTAGAAAAGTAGGGAGGAGATAAGCAGATTTGGGTAAAAGATACTCAGATTCTTAAAAATGGGGCGTATTTAGAAAGATATGATTCCAACTCTATCTAGGTGTGGTACTTATCTAAGTTCATGTCAACTTGATAAACAGAGTGAAGGGGTGGAATTGAGAATGTCAATAAGGCCACAGCCTAATGATGCCTTCTGGGGGGATGTGGCCTTCTCATAAGGATTCTGGGAACTTCCTTGGAGTTGGGCCACACATTTTCTCTGTTTCACCATCCTATTGAGGAGCCACACTCAGAGAGACCGAGCCATTTGGAGACACATGCCAAAACTGAGATGCTCCCATCTTGGATCCACAGGACTTTTCACCCACTGGCCTGTGGTCATCCAGCATTTGACATCATTCCCTATTCTGTAGGAGTCTGAAGAGGAATTGATGGACTAGTATCAAACATATAAGCTAACATCAGATTTAGAGACTTGGTCTGGACTGGGCTAGGATTTTTTTTTTCATTATACAATTACTCTGTGATATAAATCTCTCTCTTGCAACATATGAGTGTCAATGAATTTATTTCTCTAATAAACTCAGACTAACACACCAAAAAAGGCAACGAAGAACCTAATGTAACGTAAATTACTTGGGCATATGTAGCAGTAAAGACCGATCTGTATGTATCTAAGTATGCAGATAGTCCCAAGATAGTTCATCGTTGTAGTAGTCAATTTGTTTTTATTAATGTTTAGAGAGACTAATTAGAGAAAAAGATTTTAAGCATTCTATCATATCCATTGCAAGTCAATGAAAAATAGGTGAACTTATACTTACCTGACAAGGGAGATGCTATAATCACAAAGGTGGTTTTCCCAGGGTCAGGCTTAGCCCTTGCACTCCAGGTGTGCTGACCCCTGCAATTTCTACAAATGTGGGAAACTCGACTGCATAATTTGTGGTAGTTAGGGGACTGTGTTCGCATTCTCCCCTGTTTAAAAAAAAAGAAAAGAAAAATGGGTGAACTTAAATTGGTAGGAGAGCAGATAGCCTGTCCAAAATCTTTAAAATTCTTCTATTATTTGCCTGCTAAAAGCAAGTTTAGTACATGGGGAAGCTATTACAATTCAAATGCAGTACCAATGTCTAGGTTTTCAAAATGCCATTATTGTAACAACTGAGAAAAATGAAGCTTCAGTAGAAACCATTGAGAAAATGCATGTAAATTATACAGAGACATTTTCAGTGAAAGACTCATTAAGTGGATATATAGCAGTTGACTCAAAACTCACTGCCACCAAGTTGATTTTCACCTTCTAGAGGAGCAGGTGGTCTCATCTTTCTTCTTCAGACTGCCTGGTGACTTTGAGCTGCTGACCTTGTGGTTAGCAACTTGACCACTGTGCTTCCATGGGTCCATACAAGTGATCAAATTGGTGGCTGAAAAAGTAAAGCAGATCCCATCTCTGGGGTGAAGCCGAATGAAGCCCCACTTTGTCCTGTGTGGCAGTCATCTAACCTGGTGCCAATTTGAGGAAGAGGAGTATAGGCTGGAGCCTAGCCTGTTAGTCAATGAGACCTCTCTGTGGCCAACGTCTTCTCAGTGAGAATTCTGGAGGCAGAGACACTATCTCTGTTGGTCCACTGCCTTGGAGGCTTTCTGCTAACAACAGTCCCTTGGAGATGCTCACACCCTGGGAGACTGCAGCTGACGAGACACATGGCAGCGTGCTGATAGACCCTGAGTCCTGGAAACTGGAGGAGCCATGGGGAGACCCCTGCCAGGTCTGAGATGTTTCTACCCACCACTGGATACACAGGACTCAGCACCCACTCGCCTGTGATTGTCCTGGTGTCATTGCATGTGCTTTGTGAGTCTGAGTGGGGCTTATGGATTGGTGTCAGTCATATGGGCTGACGTCCAATTTATGACCTTGGACTGGACTGGGCTGGCATGTTTTCTCAATGTTCAATTGCTCTTGTATACATCTCTTTCATGTGCACATATGAGTTTCTATGGATTTTTTTTCTAGCCTACTCAGATTAAAACATCCAGCATGTCATTTTCAATGGTGTGCATAATTCCAGTTTCACTGATATCACACTCTTGATTTGATATCATGAAGCTATCAAATTGACATCATTGAGTTGAGGTTGGGAAAAGAGGATCTTTCTCTAGGTGGCAGGAGCCACCTTCAGTAGACCAGACAGTGAGAATTCATTTCTAAGGTAGCACATTTCAGAAGAAGTTTGAGAAACAAAGAGAAGCAGAACTCTGGAGTGAAATCTCTGAGCTCAGAATTGAAAGTCCAAATCGACTAGCACTGAGGAGGACCCAATCAAGATGCCTCTGCACCTATTGAAAAAACCACAAATTGCATTCAGCTGCTGCAATAGGAGGGCCTTTCGATTGCTAGAATGAAGAAATGTTGTTGTGGATATCCTAGAAGGAAAACAAGCAGACAAAGGAAGAAACCCCTTGCATCTCCTCCAGACTTGTGACCTCCATGCAGTTCAGAGCTTAACTGGGAACCACTAGCAATACAGACAGGTAGTTAGAGTACATCAGCCCCCATCATAGTGTTGAATATAGAACAGAGAATTTACAACTGAAAGGTGATAAATTCAATAATTGGCATGGTTACCAATTAAGCATAAACGTCACTATATAGTTAGTAGCAAATATCTAGAATCAGTTCTCTGCTTAACATCTGTGATTAAGTGAAAATACTTATTGTTCTTCTACCTGTGGTTTTGCAACCGGTGACAAAAGGTCGGATGAGACCACACAAATGCGAGTGTATGAAACCCTCTCAGAGAGGGCTGATCCCCATGGCCATGCTTGGGGCGTAGAGGGTGGCTCTCTCAGAAGCAGAGAGAGATTGGCGCAAGAAAGAAGAGGCACCTGTCCAGCACGTGAGAGACCCCAGTCTTAAGTGGCAGAGGCAGCAGAGGTTGTAGCATTTAAATCATGAACTAGAACAGAGGAGGCTGGTTGAGGACCCGAGCAGAGCAGTGGTTTCTTCAGGCCAGGGAATGAGGCAGAGGACAAAGGATCATGTATGCCAGAGATCAAGACCCAATAAATCTGTCAGTATGGCCGAGAAGAGTTTTTTTAATTCTCTCAATGATTTTACTGGGGGTTCTTACAGCTCTTAGAACATTTAATACAACATTAGTATCAAACATATTTGTACACATGTTGCCATCTTCATTTCCACATATTTTTGACTTGAGCCCTTGGTATAAACTCCTCTTTACCCCTCCATTTTTTAATAAATCATTTTATTGGGGGCTCATACAACTCCCATCATGATCCATACATACATCAATTGTACACAGGCCACATTTGCACACTTGTTGCCATCATCACTCTCAAAACATCCTCCCTCCACTTAGACCCCCAGTACCAGCTCCCCATAATTCCCTTTCCTCTCCCTCCCCCATGAACTCTCAATAATTTACAAATCGTTATTACTTTTTTCATATTGTATACTGTCCAATGTGTCCCTTCACTCACTTCCCTGTTGTCTGTACCCCAGAGAGGAGGTTATAGGTAGATTGATCCCTGATATTGGTTCCCCTTTTCTACTCCACCATCCCTCCACCCGCTAGTATCAGCACTCCCACCACTAGTTGTAAGGGATCATCTGTTCTGAATTCCTTGTGTTTCTGACTCCAGTGTACATCCCCTGGTCTAGCGAGATTTGTCAGGTAGAATTGGGATCATGAGAGTTAGGAGGAAGCAATTGAGAACTAGAGGAAAGTTTCATATTTCATTGTTACTACACTGTATTTTGACTGGCTCATTTCCTCCCTACAACCCCTCTGTAAGAGGATGTCGCTTCACTTGTTGATGGGCTTTGGGTCCCCAATCTTGACTCTCCCTCATTTATAATTGTATAATTTTTAGCTCTTTGATGCCTGATACCGGCTTCCTTGGACACCTCTTGGTCACACAGGCTGGTGTGCTTCTTTTATGTGAGCTTTGTTGCTTCTGAGCTGGATGGCTATTTCTTTATATGCTTTAAGACCCCAGATGTTACATCTTTTGAAAGCCAGGCACCATCGGCTTTCTTCACCATATTCGCTTATGCACACATTTTTTGTCAGCAATCGTATCAGGAAAGTGAGCACACAATGTTATGATTTTTAGTTATTCAAGCCTGATAACTGATCATTTGACACCTTGTGTCCCACAAGCTTGTGTGCTGCTTACATGTGGGTTTTGTTGCTTCTGAGCTAGATGGCTGCTTGTTTACTTTCAAACCTTTAAGACCCCAGATGCTACATCTTTTGATAGCCGGGCACCATCAGCTTTCTTCACCATCTTTACTTATGCACACATTTGTCTTCAGTGATCATGACGGAAAGGTGAGCATTATGGAATGCCAATTAATAGAACAAAATATTCTTTCACTGAGAAAGTACTTAAATGGAGGTTCGATGCTTTTCTGCTGTCCTAATACTAACCCTGTAAGTATATGCAAACTTATCTATTTCCCCATTGTCATATAAAAATGAATGCACCTAGGTACACGCCTATATTTAAAACGCTATAAATGCCCTTTAACCCGCAGTTCTTTCCTCTATTTCCTTTTACTTTCCTCCTGTCCCACTAATAGGCTCTACTTCATTTTGGGTTTCAATATTTATAACAAGAGTTTTTATGAACAAAAGAACTGTTTCCTTTCCATGTTGTACCTTGTTAGCTAATAAAGTGATTATCATGAGTACAGTCTGTGAGTTCTGCATAGCCATTGCAATGCATGATCACATCCAGCTGAGACATCTAGTGCCAAGGGAGGGAGTTACTGTCAGAATGGAGTCCAGAAAAATGATTGCCACAAGGCAGAAGTCAGACACAGCTTCACCCTCCATCCTTTGTGTAGCCCATGGAGGTTATATGTTGCCTCCTCCCCTTTTCCTCACTAGCACATAGATTTCAATAGAACTAAGTCTGGTAGCAAAGGAAGTTCTCTTAATCACTCCATTGCATCAATAACCAGACTCAATAAAATGATTTCCTCTCTTACTCGATGTTGTCCTTTAGTTTGATTATAGCAGATTATGCAGCAATTGTTATCGATGATGATGAATCTTTTAAAAAAAGAAAATTGCAACAATAAACTTTCTCCTTCTTGGAAACATAAACATGAAAAACTAAAGGCCAATGTCAACTTGGTCTGGTGGCAATTGTTGAGGTCTGGCTTCTGAAAGAGCATGTTTAGCACAACATTTCAGTAGCTTTAGAAAGCTCACTGTAGACTCCACAGAAGAAAGGGAAAATCACACGGGACCAAAGAATGCAAATTTCTGATTATAATTTTAATGTGGTGTTCCAGACACCTGGACAATGTTATATTAAGATAAATATACAGGATTAAAACATTAAATGGTTCAAAGATCTCTTTCCTATCACACACAAAACAACATGGATCCAATATCTAATTGTTTAGTGCTGGACCCTACATACACACTTAGCCTTCAAATGGAAAGAAAATGTATCATGAGAAGATACAAAATTTGGTAAGCATTACATAGCATTGATGATAAAAAAACTGAGTTTATTTCACTAGCATTAAGGGAAAAATAGCTTCTATTTAAATTATGACCCACCAGAGCTTGTAAACACTACCACAACATCAGTGACTTAAGCTGAATATAATTTTTACTTTAGTAGAAATGAAAGGTCTAGTACAGTATGTAAGCACAAACCTTGTTTTTCAAAGAGTCTACCTTAATGATAAAGAAGACTTTTAGGTGCCTAGGGAAAAGTCTTCTGATATAGAAACATTTCAGACAGCTCTGTGCTCTTCTTTGAAAAAAAAATTAACTGAAAGGGTTTATTTTCTGATATGTATAATTAAATTGACTCTAATGAAACCCTTTGGAAGAGGACATTAAGTTAGATGGACTTCTCAAGAAGCAGACTTCAAGAGAAGATTAGACATGATGGAGATTTGTTGAGTAGCAGAACATTGAAAGGGAGATAGAGACTACAGACTAAGGTGCAGGTGGGGGGAAGAAAGGGAAGGGGGACTGAGCAAAGAGGAACCTCTGTAGCACATTCCAATACAGGTTACATGAAGCTAATGGCAACCACCAAGCCAGAGTGGCCTCCTCTAGGACACAAATGTATTACTCAGATGGGTCTTCTTTCAGTCCTCATCATGCTCAGTCATTGATTGGAAGTTCTCTATAACAGGAGGCATGCTCTTGGTATTTTGCCCCAAAGGCTAGCAGCTGCAGCTCAGTCAATTCCATTCAGTTGACGAATGGAGTTGTGCAAAACCATGCCCACCACATATAAGGCTCAATAAACGGTAAAGGATGACTGAGGATTGTCCTCAATACTATGCGAAAACAGAATATCAGATAGTCTTTTTGAATATCATTTTCATGCTAACGGCAAGAGGACAGACCATGGAAAGTATTTAAGTCTTTCTCAGTCCCACCATTTCATTACTACCTAGATCTGCATTATGATCTACAATTGATGAAACCTTAGAAAGAAAAAAAATATCAGAGCTGGGAATGAAAGACATTTAAATTGCCAACATGTTTTTGAGGAGGTACCCAGATGATGATGTGGAAGCAATATTTAGAAGTCTCCCGATAAGGCTGAATGAAGTGGAATGGTCATAATGAGCACAGCGTATTCATCTAGAGAACAGCTCCGGTCCTTTAATGACTGTGCGGGGCTAACATGATAAATGCGCCCAGACTCAAATCAATGGTAAACGCTTCTGGGAAGAAAGCATTCAAGAGAGCCTCGTACACTAAACAGAACCGTGTTTGCAATGTGCAGCCAGAAATCATGCTGATGGCAGAACAGAGTGGAAGCAGCAAAATTCTAATTATGCACTGAAAATGCTCTCGTAGTGGAGTGGGCTACTTTCTGGTTACAAATGTGCTATTTTGAATGGTGCTATTAGTTTTGGAAATACTGTTTATTGCTGTCTACAAAATGGTTGTCCATGTCCTAGAGTAGAAGCCTCGGAACCTACCGCCTCCCTGCCCTGAATGTAATCTGAGCCCACATTGAGCACCCGCATGAATTGTTCATGGACTGACAGGTAATGTCATGTGTCTCTCCGTCTTGTGCTCTTTCTCAGAGAGAAACAGTGGGAGTCCCAGGGAGAGAAAGTCATTCATAAACTTGGGGCCTGATGTGATATTGACGCCCGGCCCAGGGAGCTTCATCAGTGACACACCCTAATGCTCCGTGCTCACTCCCCACCCCCCTCTTTCTAAGATAATTGGAGAAAGATGAGACTATCTCGTGTCCTCTAAGTTGACAGCCTCATTTCCTAGGAGTTGGAGTCACCCCGACAGCAGTGAGTTTTTTGTTTCCCGAGTTTGGGGGTGAGGGTTCTTGTCAATTTTCATTTCCTCTTTTAGAAATGACTAACCAAGAGTTCTGTGACAGAGGCAGTGAGAAAACTCCATACTACATGCATCACTTACTGACTTATTGTCAAGGTAAAGCAGTAACTTTGCTAAAATATCGACCCCCTTCCCCATTACTTTGACTTTTATTATTTTTAAAGTGGTACTTTTTCTTTGGTGTTTCAAAGCTTTTATTCACACTTTTTTTACAGCATTTTTTCCTTCTGCTACAAGGAGGTTAACATATTTGCAACTCTAGAAAAAAAAATCACTCCTGATTTCTCTATATACTCAGTGTTTCTTCCCTTAATGTGTGGTGGTAGTCACAAAATCTGTGGTCAATTTGAGACGTCAGAGTGAAGGGGTGCAGTTTAGCCTGTCAATCAGGTCTCAGCTTGAAGACCTCATTTGGAGGCACTAAACAGCCCATTAGAGGTAGGGACACATGCTCACCTGTGAGACAATGATTGGAGAAGACACATAGAGCCATGACCCCTGCCAGCGCTGAGATGCTTATACTGCCACTGGGTCCACGAGGTCTTCCACCCACTGGCCTGTGATCTTCTTGCTCTCAGCATCATTGCATGTTTATCGTGATACTGAAGAGGACTTTATAGATTGGTGTTGGACATATTTTCTAATATCAGACTTATGGACTTGATCTAGATTGGGCGTGGGTACTTTCTCAATATTCAACTACTCTTATATATAAAACTTGTTTTGCACACGAATTTGTTTCTCTGGTCAACCCAAACCAACACAGATCTATATAGAGAAGGATCAGTAAGCACATCTAAAAAGTCAATATGTTAGGTCCATGCTGTATTTTGACTCATAGGACACAGGACATTTTAAGAAACAGCCTGATGACTGTGTAAGTTTTTCTGCCCCCTTCCTTTCCTCTTAGGATGTGCAATTCCTGGGAAGCTTACTTGAACTCCAGTCCTTAAAGTAGAATCTATGGATCATGTGAATCAACTCAATGGCTTATTCTATTAACACTGAATGGTCTGAGAATGTATCCAAGCTCTCGGGCACTTGGACAATGTGACCTGGAGTCTCTCACTGCAAGTATTTTTGTTTGACTTTCAAGAGAATAGGAGATTCAGGCTCTACTTCTAAAAACAAACTGAACCAGGAAGCACTCTGTTTCCATATTACCACTAGGTGGGATCTGAGCTGGAAGCCATTGCAAAGGAAGGTAGGGCCAGAGAGAAATAGAATAAAACTGATCCCTAAAAACATCATTTTTCTGCAGTAGAGCACTCTGAGAGTATTTTCATTAAGGAAGCCATCAATTCTTTTATCAAGTCCCCTTAGATTTTTGTGCTGAGGAACAAAGGTGACCAAGCTCTACAACTTATGACAATCGGTATGTGGGTAGGCTGGGGATAGAAGCCTCATTGGAAGTGATCCCCACACTTTGTCTTACTTAACATAGCAGGTTATAAATGGCACAATCCTTCCTTAAAAAGTACAACTGAGCCCTCTGGGAGAACTGAGAGTAGTAGGATGGGTACGATGTGTTTTAGAAAATTTGAGGGGAAACTGTATAATGTGAAATGTGAGAAAACATAATTAATTCAATGGATTATTATCTAGATTTTTCTGTTAAGGTTCTATAGCAAGAGAAATAATTTTTTAAAATATCATTTAGGAGCCAAATATGAAACCTATTTTCCCCAAAAAGATCAGTATAAACTAGTCTGCAAAAGCTGGGGGGAAAAAAAAAAGGAAGAGAGTCCACTGGCCTTAAAGACCCAGAACTACAAGAAGCAGAGAGCATTTCCTGAAAATGAAGATCCTCTCTATTCCTGTCCCAACTTTTCAATACATTTCCAGCAGGAGCTGGGGAAAGTTTGTGGAAAGATTCATATTCTCTTCAAT
Source organism: Nesogale talazaci (assembly GCA_004026705.1). Lineage (NCBI taxonomy): Eukaryota > Metazoa > Chordata > Mammalia > Afrosoricida > Tenrecidae > Nesogale > Nesogale talazaci. Next base: position 7,347 of record PVJH01005721.1, on the reverse strand, counting down.
TACTCAAGAAAATTTTACTGAGTAGGGAATTCTTTCCTTCAATATAGGAGACCTGAGTCTGATTCCCAGCCAAAGCTAGCAGGGAGATTTGAACCATCCATCTGCTCTGCAGAAGCAGCACCCTGATCATCAACACCCATCAAAATGATGGTGAGCAAACCCTTTGGAGCCGCTTGTAATGCCACACAGGGTTGTTATGAGTCCAAATTAATCTTGATGGCACTTAACAACAATGAAAAATGTGGGTTATTTTAGTCCACATAATTTTACTTTTTCACCAATTAGAGGGTTGGAAATTTAAATCAGGGGTTCCAATGCTGAGAATTCTCTCTGTTCACTCTAGAGGAAGGTCCCTTTCTCTTGTCAGCATCCTCATTTCCCCAATCTTTATCATGCAGCGGCACATCTGCATCTATCTCCCCCACCTGTGCCTTCTTCCTTAATTAATTGGCTTCTCTTCTATCACAAAGGCATTGGTTCAAAATATATCCTACATTAAAATTATCTCTCACAGAGTTTTTAAAAATCTCATTCTCAAGTGGAAATCTCATTACAAGTATAAATATTACGATATATAACACATACCTGGGGTAATCATAAAATCCACAAGAGACAATAAACACAAAAGGGAACCTTTATTCACTGTTTCATTCTGTCCAAGTAAAATTAGATGGCAGGAAATCTCCTGTTTATTTCTAAATGCTACATAGTTGTTCTATAGGAGATGTTAACTAAAGATTATAACACTCTATGAAGTGCTAATCAATATACTTAGAAGAGAGTGGCAGTTGAAAGGAAGCATTAAGGATTAAGGTCTGTATTCTTTGAGGAACAGGACTTTACTGAAGAAAAGTTAGTGAGCCACATGACTTGACAGCACATAATAATGAAACGGGATCGTGCCGATCACACTGATCATGTGATCAGTGGTAATTTTAAAATACCATTGTGATTACATAATGATCAATGAAAATATGATGAGCCATTCAGAAACCCAATGAGAAGCTCTCATAATACGAGGGGGAACGACCCCCAATGGATTTTTTTTCAAAGCTATGTATTTAAAGTTTTCTTTTACAAAACAGCTTGATCACCTTCAAAGTACTCTCCATTTCACTTACTGCATTTCTCAAATGCAGTTCAAACTCATCTGTCTGGATGGCTGATAGGGTCACACTTGCTTTTTTTTTTTTACCCCTTCTATGCTTTCTAATTGCTGTCCTTTCACGTCCCTCTTCATTCATGGAAACACAAAGTCACATAGTGTGAGGTCAGTGAGTCAGCTGAGTGGGGCAAGAGAAGTATGAAAACAGGCGCACTGAGATGGCTGAATATGCAGGTGAATTTTCATGGTGGAAAAGCCAATCCCCCAGGTGTCATAAACCTTGCCATTTTGTTGCAAACTGTTAAACAGTCCTTTCAGAACCTCTAAATAGAATGCTGGTGGAACGAACTCTACATGCATGGCAAGTTAACATTTTCCTCCATTAGGGGAGTTGATTGACCTCCAGAACAATGTTAGGCATCAATAGGCATTTCACCTTTTTTGAAATGAGAAAAATGCTTGTATGGGTTTTTTTTTCCATAATCCTGTCCTTGTCAGATGTATTCAACATCACAGCAGATTCTGCGGCATTTTTCCCGAGCAGGAAACAAATTTTCACAGCTGCACCATGTTCTCTTAAATTAGTCATCACAAAATATGAGGTTCCAGTGGAACTACTTTGCAAAATAAATTCACAGTGACCGGAGGGAACCTTTTCAGGTGACACCACAGGGTACATGAAGTCAGAAAGAGTGGGGAAAAGGTGGATTATGAAAACTTTCCTCCAGTTCCATCTCAGGGGGGAGTACCTCCTTATATTCCAGTTGTGAATGGATTCGAGATTATTGAAACTGTTGGTGTACCTGGGAATACAAATGTAAGAGGTATTTGAGAAGACAATTATTATTTTGCCATTGATTGGCTATAAGAGAGAGGTGCTAAATACCAAGAAATGCTAAACTGGCCCCTAGCTTTCTAGTTTGTGAAAGAAGGGAAGTGGTAGATTAATTTCCCAAGATAATGAGACTGGTTTCTGACTTGAAAAATGCACTAGAGCAGGCCAGCCTTCTGCATGGATTATACCTGCATACAAATAACATGAAAACCTTCATATTAGGTCGGATATACACATCATGACAAACAGAGAGGGATTTACATTGGCCAATGATTTCTTCTTATTTGGATCAGCAATCAATGAGCATAGAAGTAGTAATCAAGCAACCAAATAACATATTCTACTGGGAAAATTGGCTGCAAACATAAAAATTACCTCTTCGGAGTTATATAAGGCAAAGAGTTCATTGCAATCACTGAGCAGTGATCTTTTCAGTTGTTTTAATATGCATGTGAATATTGGAAAAAGAAAAGCAGAGGAACTGATTACTTTTCACTATGGTGTATGTAAAAACATATTGAATATATCAGAAGCTGTCAAAGGTACAGAATTTTTACAAGAAATATAAGTAGAGTATTTCTTAGAAGCGAAGATGGTAAGACTCACTTGGGGGAGAAAGGCCGATAGAAAGAGACTTCAGACCTGGTAGAAGACCTACACAATCTGAGCGATGGCCTCTCCATGATAGGGCTGAGCACAGCAGCCTCCGCAAGGTTTCCAATCAAGCAACCATCCTGAAGATGGCATCGTTGTTGGCAGATGTCATCAAGCTGGCTCCAAGTCATACCAACCCTCTGTGCAACTAAATGGGAAACTGCCTAGGTCTGTGCTTGTCTCTTAAATTTTGTGTTCATTATCACAGCCATGAATTCTTCTTCTTCTTCTTCTTCCTCTTCCTCTTCCACTCTCCTTCTCTTTCTCCTTCATTTCCTCCTCCTCCTCCTCTTCCTCCTCTTCTTTTTTTTTGCTCCTGTACTCTACCAAGCATGCTGTTCCTCTTCAGGGACTGATCTCTCCTGATCACATGTCTAAAGTACTGGAGACAAAGTCTCCCCATCCTTGCCTCTAAGGAGCACTCTGGCCCTACTTCTTCTAAGACAGATTTGTTTGCCTTTTTAATGCTGTATGGTGCTTTCAATATTCTTTGTCAGCACCAAGGTCCAAACCCATCAGTTCACCTTTGGTCTTCCTTATTCGATGTTCATCTTTCCCATGCATATGAAGCCACTGGAAATATCTTGGCTTCAGTCAGGGCCCTTCATCCTCAAAGTTACATGCTTGCTTTTCAGCACCTTAAAGAGGGATTGTGCAGCAGATTTACCCAAAGCAGTGTACATTTTGACCTCATAACTGCTCCTTCGATTGGTATTAATTGAGGATCAAAACAAGACAAAAACCCTTCCCAACTTCAACATTTTCCCTGTTAATAATGACGTTATTGATTGGTCCAGTTGTTAAGGTTTGGTATTTTTATTTTGAATTATAACCCTTTCTGAAGGCTGCAGTCCTTGATATTCACCACCAAGTATCTCCAGTTCTCCTCACTTTCAGCAAGCAAGTTTGTTACATCTGTGTATCACAGGTTGTTAATAAGTCTTCCTCCAATCTGATTCCATAATCTTCTTTTTGTAAACCAGTTTCTCTAATAATTTGCTCAACATTCAAAGTCAATAAATATAATGAGAGAATACAACCTTGATGTATACACCTTCTCTGATTTTAAACCTTGCAGTACCATCTGATTTACACTGCTGCTATGTAGAATTGTTAAAACAATTGAAAATCACAATTGTAACCCTGGACATGGTGAAATAGCCAATAAAGGACTGAGAAAATGGCCCTTCTGAGATTCTCTTAGATCTCTGAATGATGGAATTCCTTTGGGGATCTTATGTTACAGAAATGGGAAGAAGGTAGGACTCTTTCTAGATGAAAGGAATTGTTAACAGTATCATATGCTATTGAGAAATCAGGTAAGATTTGAATCAATTTGCTATTTTATATAATTTTATGGAAGTTTGCCTTAAAAACTCATACAATTAGTTTAATTAATATTAAGATTGAAGTGCTATCTAAAAATGAGCTCTTATTCTAAAGTCATATTGCACACCATCCTATGTTTTCAACTTAACAGTGAACACATGCCAAAATGATTCGTTGTGAATCCTGATGAAAGCTGTTCCTTGAGATGTGATTGAAAAGTAAATAATATTTTTTTTCTTTCTGTTTGAAGAGGTCCTAGTCCAGAAATAGAATTCTAACATAAGCTGTTTCCATATGTAGATAGCAACAAGATAATAATATTGTCTTTGTCTCAAACTTTCACCAAGTAAAGTCTTCATTTTAATCACCCGTTATAGCACTTGCAGTGAACATTGGAGTAAGAGCTAAAATTGGGACTGCCAAATAAGGCAGGCCCACCTCAGCACTTGGCAGTAATGAGTTAGTCTCTGTGATTCAGTGGGGAACTCATCCAAACCTGTTTGAATAGCATGTTCTAAATAAGCAAGGGTCCTCTCCTGAATACGTTCCCTTTGTCTCAACAAAGGAAGGACTTCATGAACCATTATCCTCCACCATTTTCCCAGTCTGCGATTTCCTGAAAGTTGTAAAGAAAAATGTAGCATGTAGCAAAGTCGAAATGAGATCATTATTTAGTGAGACGATTTATTTTAATATTTTAAGTGAGAAATAAAGCAGGCCAAACCTTCAATAATCACTGTCAGGTGCAACTACCCCCGGCCAAGTCGTTCTTGGAGACATCTGCAGTAATAAAGCAAGTGCTGTTTTCCAGACCAAGTTTCTGTCTTAAATTTAAGAGACAGCTGCTTCTATTTGGAGAAAGACAAGAAGAGTATAAATTTCAAAACATGTGCTACAACCCCCTTTTAGAAGCTCAACAATTTTGACAGCAGGCGACTCTGATCATTTGTTTTTTCTTCATTCCATATAGTTTCCTATAAGACTGGCTCATTCATTCACAAAGATGGGTTGTGTAGCTATTATTTGGTAAGAGACTGTTATGGGCTGCAATGGAAAAAAACACAATGCTTTTTACCTAAAAAAAAAAAGTGTGGTCAGACAAAAGGTAGAGTAGATGTATTATAAATTGAAAGTTAATTATTACTGTAAGCAAATTTATATGAAGATATGCAGATAATTCACTTTAAGAAGGCTGGAATCTACAGAGATAGACTCAAAGGGCAAGTCCATTGCTAGTAGGGGGAAGAAGGGAATCTTTTTAGATTGTGGGAATTGTGTGAGCAAAGATTTGAAAGTCTGAAGGGATAGGACCCATTTGAAAACCAGGTGTGTTTCTAAGGAGTAACTTTGGTGTGGTGGCTACAATTCAGACTACTAACTGTAAGGTCAGGGGATCAAACCCTCCAGCCAATGAGTGGGAGCAAGAGGCGGCAGTCTACTCTTGTCAAGATTTACAGTCTAGGGCTGAGCCCCGGTGGCGTAGTGGTTGTGCGCGGGACTGCGGCCCACTGGGATGGAGGTTCAATTCCAGCAGTGGGACTAGGCCTCCTACTCCCACCACCAGATAGCAGTGATGCCCCTCCGCCAAAAAAAAAATAAAATAAAATAAAAAATAAAAAACTTAAAAAAAAAAAGATTTACAGTCTAGGCAACCTTAGGAACAGTTCTCCTCTGTCTGGTACAGGGTTGCTGTGAGTTAAACTGACTTGATGACAGCGGATTGGGGTTTTGTCCAAGTGATGAGGCAAAGAAAACTGAATGTAAAAATTCTTTTTATTCTATCCAAAAGTTAAATCATGAAAAATAAATTAGAATTTTTACTTCATTCTTTATTGTTTATAAAAATCTGATAAAGTTGGTGTGGATGGGGAGAGAAGAGGCAATGTGTTATACTTTTAGAAGCAGAAAACTGGATCCAGATAAGTCAGATTCCAATTGATTTCCTCTATTTATAATAAGTGTGTTCTTGGGTCCCTTAGCCAATCTCTTTGAGTCTCAATTTTCAGGGTAAGGATGAGCCTCTGTGGTCTCACAAAGAGGTATAGTCCCCGAAATTCAGAGGCAGTGCTTCTCTGTCCTAGAGGGTTGATGTGAGGTACATTGGACTCGATGACAGGTATTTGAATTTTTTCATTGAATCTTGATTGGTTTGTGTATAAAATGGGATTACCAATAGCGTGTCTTTGATGGTATGTATGGTACATTAAGTAAATCCATGCATGCAAAGTCTTAGGACATGTATCAAGAAGATTAGTAGTAACATGCAATGTTTTGCTCTTTAATTTTATCTAAAATGCCCCAGACACTAATTTAATGGGTTAGAGTGCCACATACTGTCTGATGAGGTGACATTTTCAATCAGTTTGGGTCAATTATGTTTTAATGCATAGAAGAATAATAACTTTCAAGGTAGTATTTTAATTTGTATATTTTCCTCTCAATTTTCACCTCTTGATGCAGATGGCTCTACCCTTCTTTGCCTAAGAAAAAAGATGTGTCAGAAGACAAAGTCAAAGTCACTGGTTTTGTTTTTCAATATCCAATGTCCATTAGAGAAAAACACAAAAGCTCCTAGGGTTAGGAAGGCCGCCCTGAAATAATCTGGAAGAAAAACACACCCCATAGAGAAATGGGTGTGGGGAGCAGCTATTCTTTTGCTGGACCCTCCAATGGGGAGAGAGAAAGGGGCTCAAGGCAATGGGGTCTTACGGAGATATAGCAGGCCATTTTTCTGCATTATGTGATTTTGCTTTCTGTGTATTTTCTTCAAAGGTAAAGGAAATAACCCATACCTCACACCATATACAAAACTGAACTCAAGATGGATCAAAGACCTATAAACCACATACTTTCAAATATCATCAATGAAACAAAAGAGACATCATTAAATACTTAATAAAAAGCATTAACACACTCCCGAAAAGAATGAAATATATCCACACTATGGAAGACAAAATAGAGTACTGGACCCTAGTGAAAATACAACATTTATGTTTTGATGAAAGATTTATCAAAAGAGTCAGCAGAGAATCCACAGATTGAGGAAAATATTCGGTAATAATACATCAGATGAAAAGCTTATCTTCAAAGTCTATAGAAAACTACAACATCCTAACAAGAAAGATACAAGCAATCCCATCAAAATATGGACACAAAATATGGGTAGATAATTTACCAGATGGCCAGCAACCATATGAATAAATGTTCAAATTTATTATCAATAAGAGAAATGTAAATTAAAATCATGCAATACCATCTCACCTGGACGCTGTGTTAGTCCTGGTGGACAAGAGAAACAAATTCATGGACACTCATATGTGTGTAAGAGAGTTTTATATCAAAGAGTAATAGTTTATTAAGAGAACATCCAAGCTCAGTCCAGATCAAGTCTCTTAGTCTGATATGAGCCCATATGTCTCATACC